>JAXISO010000284.1:0-51012 GCA_036785465.1 Colletotrichum agaves | reverse complement strand
AAAATAATAAAAAAGAAACTAGGACCCCTTTTAGAATTTATACTTAATTTAAATAAATATTACTTTAATAAAAAGTTTTAAAAATTAGGGGACTAAAGTCTTAATAAATAGAAAACTCTACTAATAACTTATAAATATATAATTCTTAATTTTATAATTAAAATAATTAGAATTTATATTTTAATAGTATTAAGAAATAATAACTAATAAAAATCTATAACTTTAAATTAAATTTAAAACCTTAAATTAAATTATTAACTTTTTTAATTAAGTATACTTAATTAAATAATAAATTATATTACTTAATTAAATACTCTAAATTTAATTTAAGGGGGAATTTTTATAATATATTTAAATAATAATAAAATATATATATTATAAATATAATAATTAATTTTAGAATAAATTTATAATAAGAATAATAAATATAAATATAATTATTATAATATAAACCTTATAATAATTTTATTTTAAGGTTTAAAGGAGTATATTAGGCTTATATTACTATAAGTAAAATATATAAATTAGATATTCAGAGGTATATATTTACACCTAAATATAGGATATTTGTATTAGCTCTATATAACCTCCTTTTTCTTAGTATATGCGCCATTTTTCGGCACATTAGTTAGTTACACATCAATCAATCAGTTTCGTACTTCGCACCATGATCGCTGGCCATACTGTTGCTCAACACTAGGCGACCAGATCGCGCAGATTACGCGGACCATGGGCGAAAAAAAACGCGCGGCAGGTTGCACGTCGTCTGCAAGATACCAAAAGTCTTTGGAGAATGCGTGGGGAAACCAAGTAATCCAACTTGACGAATACCGTTTCTTCATCTTCTATAGCAGAGAGGCTGACCGAGGGCGGTCGAGATCCCGTTGGATCCTTAGCTGTGCGCAATATCCCGAGAGAGCTCGTGGGCGGCAAACCACCGGTAATCCCCGAAACATGGGAGCAGGGGGGCTCAGGCTGCGGCAGAGCCTGTCTTCATTTCCAGAGATACATTCAACGCGTTCAAAGTTCTTGTGTTTCTGATTTCGTCACTTCACTTTTACGGCGACTTTAGGTTAGGGATCTGGTGTATATCCAAGTAAGGACATGGCATTGGCTCTTATACTACGTATTTCGCATCGAGACTTCGACACCAGTTAGTCGTCTTCCGCATCACGGGGGTCGTGTTCCTTCCAGTACTCTTCATAATCCTCCCAAGACTGAGACGGAAACGCAAGAGGAGCTGTGATAGGGCCGAACGGAATGCCCTTGTCCTCAAACTCTCGAAGACGAGCGCGGGTCCGCTCACGGGCGCGGTTGACGCTGTAGACTGCGATCCGATGACACGAGCTGGTGACGTGCAGGCCCCAGTTCCACGCCGTGCGGACATCCGGCGGCTGGGTGTTCAGGGAGTTATCCCAGCAGCGGCAGGCGATCTCGACCCACCCCTCGACGTCGCACGGGAGGTCCATCTCCCAGGTCCGCCAGGTCCACCTCCGCTTCCTGGACAGGTTCTCGACGGGCACGGTATACCAGTTGAAGCCGCCGTCGGCCGACAGCTCGACGCGCTCCGGCCAGCGGCCGCCGCCCGAGTACGCCCAGCCCTTGCACCGGATCTCGCCGCCGTGGATGACGACCTGCCTGGTCCACGGCGACGTGATGGCCGAGCTGACGGGCATCTCCTGAATCTGGATGCCGTCGGTCATCCTCAGGTTGTGCTTGCCGACCTGCTGGGGGAAGTAGAGGTACTCCTGGCTCTGCACGGGCGCCCGCGAAGGGTTCCTGATGGCCCTGACGCGGTAGAGCCACTTGACGCTTCGAGCCCCGATGTAGCCGAGGACGACGACGCGGAGGGGATACCCGTGGATGCGGGGGAGGGCCTCTCCGTTCATCTCCCACGCGAGCATGACCTCGTTCGCCTTGACCTTTGACCACGGAACGCTGACGACGTAGTTCATCGTCCTGTCGTCCTTGAAGTAGGTATCGGCCCCGTAGAACTCCAGGTGCTTGGCGCCGTCGACCAAGCCACCGCACGCCTTGATCACTTTCTTCAGGCTGATGCCGGCGTATCGAGCGGTCCCGATGGCGCCTTCGGCCCAGGGCGCCTGCGGAACCTCGTCACCCTGACCAGCGTACTTGAGAATCTGCTCAATGCGACGAGTCCCGGAGCACTGCATGGTGATGGTCTTTTCCATGCGCGGGAACCTTGATTCGTCCATGAGGTCGTCCATCGTGAAGGAACGGGGTTCGGCGACCAGCCCGTCCAGGAGAAAGCTGTATTTGTCCTTGTCGATGACGGGGATTCCTCCGTGGTTCCTGACGAAATGAAGAGAATTCGGAGTCATCTCTCTGGCGGTGACGAGTCGCTTCGGGGGTTCTCCGTTGTAAGGAAACTGAAGCAGATGAAGCATGTCGGGGTGCTTCTCCTTCAACACGGTGTCCCACGAGTCGTCGGGGACCCGGGTGAGTGCGCCGCCGACGGCGTGATGCCACATCTTCCATCGCGTGCCGGGGAGGACAGGATTGGTCCCAGGGATAGGACCAAGCTGAAACTCCGGGTTCGGTGGAAACGTCTGAGAAGTCAAGATCTTGTGCGCGGCGGCCTTCTTCTCCGGATAATTCTCCCATTCCACGAATCTGCGCGGCCGCTTGGTTTAGCGTCTGGCGTGTACGAAGCTGATGCCCATGCCGTGTGAAAGGAAATTTCGAAATATGTTTGCGTGACATACCCAGTCCAACCGTCCCGCTCTTCAGCGAACAACTTGTCACGGTCGCCGACGCTCTTGATCGCGTCTTCGTCCTTGGTCAGATCACCAAAGGTTTGAATCGGTAGAGCTTTCGTCTGGGGCCCCGTCATGTCAAGGACGGGCAGAGCAGCCCCAGACAGGCCCTGTTCAATTTTCCACTCATCGGGGCGATTGGCAGTCTCCATTGTCGCCAGCAATCTTCGCAATGTCCTCAGCAATGTTTACTTCTTCCGGGTAAGGGAAGAAGTTGATCTTGACCGGGCGCTACAAGTAAGTTCGTGGAGAGGGGTAGCAAGTTGCGTTGAGCTCTTGCAGCTCGAACAACATCATACGCACTGCCCATGACGTCTACCTTGCCAGACAAAGGACGACCACAGCTCGGTGACGAGACTCTGATAAGGGCCTGCCAACTTGAGAAGCTCCGCCCGGATGGCAGGGATGCCAGCTGCAAGGACAGAGGAGACGAAAAAAAAAAGGCTTCATTGTTTGAGTGCTACATCAGCTGCAAAGCTTAGACTAAATCGACATTGACCGACTTGAGACGACTCAGCGCGAACCAACGAGGAGCGTTGAATTTGCTCTGATGCGCGCATGCATCACGAAGCTCTCACCCCCCCTTCCCGCTCACTGTCTGCTGCACTGCGCTGCAAGGGCCGCGCACATGCTGACGTAGCGATACGGAGACACGCGTTGAATCTTGACGAGTGAGATGCGCCAGGGGGGGGGGCCGGGGAGTAATAGCCGGCGATCTGAACGGCGATCCCAGTGGAGGTTCGGTAAGAGATGGAGACGGGAGAAACGGATGGCACGGGCTTGTAATACGCACGGCCAGTGAGATATTTGCCGAGCACGAGGGCCAGTCATAGTAGAGATTATTACTTCTTGGCTTCCTCTTTCGACATTCACAACCCCGGTGCCCATCAATGCTTGGCCGGTTTTCGTGTGCAAGCGGTGAATCTGATGCACACTGAGGCTGCAGAGACTTTGAACTCCCATCTGAACGATTGACACGCGCGAACCTATTCCGGTCGATAGCCTTCATCGCAGCGTTGAGCAATTCGCTAGTACTACGACAATAACGGAGCTCACACTCCCTACGTTTTGATATGCACCCGTCACCATGTCGCAAGACCGCCGCCCACGGCGTTCGTTCCGCAGACTGGGCTGAGCTATCTAACTTGCGTGAGCCAGAATGGGTGTCTCGGTGTCGGCGGCCTTCAGAGAGCGGTTGCCCGGGATCTCGACCGCATCACGGTGGGTCTTTCGTCATCCTGAAGGAAGCTCTCGTGATTGACATATCCATGGAGTCTGGCCGTGCTCAACCACCAAAACGTGTGTTATATTGATACCTTTTCCTAGACGTGGCTTCGCGGGGCATTCTTATAGGAATCCTTGTGGGGATGGCCTCGTTGGGATGGCGTTGGACCAAGTTGACTTTGAATCCAGCTAATTGGAACGATGCCTACCTACGGCGTTTCCTTTTGAGATGCTCTTTCTCAATCAGACTTCTTGCGATATCCCGAGTTTTTTCAGAGCTGACAAAGCCGCTCGCCTGGAAACGGGCAGAGTAGGTGCAGAAGCTGGAAGCCAGAGGCTAGACCAGCAAATGTGAAGGCACGGCGATCCGATCGGTGAAAACGATGATGATGATGGAGAACTAGCTACGGGCCCAATGGGCCGTGGAGGCTGAAGACCCCAGAGCCGCCAGCTGGTAGGCAACAGCCAACAGCTGGGAAGGCCTGGCTCCAACACCCCCTCTCAGGCTCCACTGGCCGCAAGGCCAAATAACGGGCCAAAACTAGCAACACAAAGTGGCTGTAAACCAGCTCAAAACGAGGCCTCAAAACGGCTCAAATAAACGATACAAACATGGCCAAATTAATTGTCAAATATACGGGGTTTTTGCGTATAACCTCCGTAGACGTGGGCCGATCAGAGTCTCCGGATCAATCCTTCTCCGGGTCATGTAAATCCCCCTCTCAATCCAATGACAATCCCTCCACCATTCCAAGCATTCGGATGAAGTCGCGGTGTTTCACCGACCGATGCTAGTGACTTCGTAAGGCCGTCGGCAGGCATCTCGGCGCCCTTGACGAGTCTTAGGTCGATGGTTTGATGGGTGTGAACCTCCTGTATAATCCATTTGTAGCGGACGTCGATGTGGCGAGTTCGTGCCTCGTTGAGGGGATTCATGACGTTGTCATAGCCATTGGCACTGTCCGTAAACATGATTGTAGGGGTATCGATGGATTTGTCGAGTAACTGGGTAATACAGCGGCGGATCCATTTGACTGCGATCGCTACTGGAGTTAGATTAATGAATTCAGCCTCGGCGGTGCTGACAAAAGGGGAACCCCGTAAACAAGAAGGACAGCGTCTGTAGTTGCTCCCATCCGTTGATATCTCGCGTGAAGTATACACACGCTGAATAATTAAGACGAGCCATCTCTCAGTCATAGGATAAAACGGTAACAAACGAGTTTTCAATTTTTGCTTGTTGAACATTCTGTTGACAGAAGACTAGTATGACGCGTGTAACAGAGTGGAGTTCAACACACACACTCTGAAGAGAAAGTCAAGAATTGGCCACCTCGTCTGCGTCAATAAAAAGAAGGGGTAAAACTGCTTCTCAATGGGTGTAAATAACCTCAAAAAAGAAGCTGGGCTCCATAACCTGTGGATGGCACGGTGATCGGTGAAAAGGTGATGATGGATGATCTAACTAAGGGCCCAGTGGGCCGTGGAGGCTGGCAGACCCCAGGGCCGCCAGCTGGCAGGTAGCCGCCACCAGCTGCGGAGGCCTGGCTCCAACATTCTCCGACGGTGATATACCGATAGCGATACTTAACTCGCCGGGAGCCATCGCGGCGGATGGCTAGTTATGAAGGTGCTGGGGATCAACGCTTAGTGGGGGCGCCGAGGTCATCAATAAATCTGAAAGACGACTCTCAATCGAAGAATGCGCCGGGGCCAAGGCTGATATTTACTCTCTCAAGCTTTTAGGCGACGGACAGGTAAGCTTCAGACGTCGTTTTGACGTGCAAATAAGTGGTTGACGCAGTCAGGTAAGGTGTTTGGAACGACACTAAGGGCGGGGTTCCCATTATTGCGTGATGACGACGGCCCTGAGAAAATCGCGTTGCTGACGCATTGTGGGAGTAAAAAATGTCGGAGATATCAGTGAGTTCATCGGATTTGCTCGTGACGGTCTCGTGATCGCATCCGGTGTGGCCTATCGCTCTTCCTTGCTGATCCATTCCGTGAATGCCGACGTCATGTTGATCCTCGGAAGGATCAAGTCCAAAGTTGTCGCCAACGTGAAGCGAAAAGCTCGCGAGTCTGAAGTACTCTCAAATACTTAGTCGGGTGGCTGAGTTTCGTCTTCCCTCAGCCAGTTCTCCGATGCAATCTATGAATCTCTGCACGTAGCCAGGCCTCTTGGCTTCTTTGTTATAGATGGCTCTCAGCTGCCCATTCGAATACCAGGGAAGACCCGGCAGCGAATCTCGCTTTAACTTGGACGTTGGAGAGTCGTGCCGGTCGCTGCATCATGAGTTCTCCGAGTTCCATCGATGAGGCACAAAAGAGTGATTGAGGCTGGGCTTGGGGGTGCTCTGCGGCATTTAAAGGGCGTCAGACGTTCCAGGTCGGAATACCCTCTTGATGAGCCTCACGTCGGCTGTGGCCGTAATTGCCTCCTGGCGCGGGAGGACTGGAGAAATTACGGGCCAGGTAGTCCCGTGATGCTAGTATATGCTTCGATCGCGTTGTACCGAGATGGTATCACCCTCATCCCCATTTCCATCTCAAGATGACAATTCGGGAACCTCATAACGAGACTATTTGCGAGACCAGTGCAGAATGTCTCGCTCCGCTTCTGCCTTGCTAACTGCTTGATCCGGAAGCCTCTGCCAAGACGAAGTGGGTGATGGCGGAGAAGCAAGGGCAGGGTAGCGAGCCCGGGTTGGTGGGCGCAGAGAGTCAATTCGGGGTGCCAAACTCTTGCAGTTTCTTGGCAACGGCCGTCCCGTCCTTGCTGGTGAGTTCCGCGATGGCCGGCGTGAACCGTGCATCGACGGGGCAGTCATGTGTGAACCTGTGATATTTTGGTAGGCTTATGATTGGTTTGCCGAGGCACCTGGACTGGCTGTGACTGTAGAAGTAGCCACGGAGGAAGTTGGCGATCTTGTCTTTGTCCGTGTTGGATATGTCCTTTGGCTTCGCCGCGTTGAGTTGGCTGTTGAAGCTCCTGAGTTCCCGTTTTAGATTTCTAATGTTGTCTGCCCTGTCCGGGTTGTTGAACTTGTTTCCCCCGTAAACTTTCTGCCTCCACAAGGACTGGATGAGTGAGAAGGCAAAGGCCAAGTCCTGGAGGCCGTTGGTGATTGGGGTGCCGCTGAGAAGGGCGAAGAAAGGCGGTCGAGACTGTTTCTTGATCATGTCCAGCATTGTGCCTGCCTGTTGGGACTCTGTCCCGCGCTACTCGTGGATCTCGTCAATGACGATAAGGCTGAAGTACATGGTTTTGACCTTGTATTTAACCAACGCGGAGATGACGTTTCCTGTGCTGATGGCGGCGTTGGCGGCGTTGTTATGAAAGGGGACGGAGAAGGACGTCTGAAAATGGTCGCCCCATTGTCTCTGCTGTTGCGTTGTCGCCTTGGACGCGACAAGGCACATCGCGGTCGGAGGAGTGCTCTTGTAGCCATGTTCCTTGGTGTCGACGACGACCTTCTCTCCGACATGGCCAAAGTCCGCGGTCAGGACACTCTCGGTGTATGGTCGGGCTGCCGGCACCCTGTCGATCTCATATTCGTCGTCACGCCATTTGACTTCGCCTTGGGCGAGCGCAAGTAGCCTTTTTTCCTCGTTGGTTATCTTTTGCCGTTCGCTAAAGTTCAGTACACGGACGCCTGCGAAGGTACGTTGGTTGGTGTTGTTGTCCGATCTGAATGGAAAACTCGGGCGAGAAGAAGGCTCGGGCTTTGCCGACGGCTTCGAGCGTCAAGCCGGCGGGGGTAACGACCAAGGTCGGGGCTGCAAGGCCCGCTGTCGCAATCCTTCGGGTGAGGCTGTTCGGATCGCAGGGGCAAGGTCATAGTTTACGTCCCCCCAAAATCTTCAGTGATTCTTTCACATCAAGCAGTGGTGTCGACGAGCCAACGATGAGAGAATGAACCAAAAAGAGAGCCGAAGGCGAAGATGGGCCACAACAGGGTGTCAATAAGTATCCGGTGCGTTTCCTTTCGGAGGTTGCCACCCGCCGGAAGTAGGTGCAGGTTCTTTCGAAGATCGCGCCACTTCTCGATGTTTTTTCCATGTTGTATATCCGTGTGTGAGAGTGCGCAGGTGATGGAGACTCTGGTCGTATTTATGGCAGGTTGTACGCCGAAGCCGGGCTTTATATAGACCATGTCTAGGATGAATAGGAATGTGTTTCGGCGTTGATGGGCGTATTGGGGCGTAGTCCCAGACCCTGCAGCCTCTGGACATTTATTGGACTCATCCGCCAGCCTGAAACAGGGAGTCTTGCTGGCCCAGCCATGTGGGACGCTTGATCTTTTTGCTGGATAGCTTAGTGATAAATACCATTCCAAAAAAAAAAATTGCTTGCAAGCTGCCTAACACGCAGTGTATTAACATGATTCTGGTTTTGCGCAGTGCGGCGGAAAAGATTTCGTCTACGCGTAGTGATTTCAGTCGCGTTTCTGAGGAAGAACCACCCAGTCAGACGACATAGGTAACAACAAAGCTTGGGTATAGGAAGAACAAGTCAGTTACTTAAGAGTGCCAAGGTAGGCAAGAGTAAAGGGGAAAAAAAAGAAACCCCTAAAGAATATCAAGAAATACATGTGCTTTTGTCACTATTAAAGGAAAAAGATTTTTGATCAAAGACATCTTGCAAAGGTAGTCATGCTACCATATCATGTCTGATGACAAGGAACTAAAGAAAAAGAAGGGAAACCAGCTGCCGAAGCAGGAAAAGGCTCTCAGAGTCTGGTTTAATTGGTGGTGTTGTGATGATGATTCCTCTAAGAGGTTAGTGGGGGAGGAGATAGCCAAGGAAGGGTCCCCAGCATGGGCTTCCTTGCATAAGGCGTCTAGACCAGGTACTCGTTGGCTGTAAGCTGTGCCCAATTGTGATAGTATTCTATAAGCTGGCTGGAGTAGCAGATGATGGATGAGCATGTTGCCTTGTGTAAAGAATGTGAAGGGATGTCTTAATAAAGGACTCTGAAAAGCTTTCTAATGATTTGATTGTCTTTGGCTCTAGTCTTGGCGAGCAAAGACCCTCACGCTTACCATTGAAGTGTGTTTGATTGGAGTTGAAGGGCTGCTCAGAAAGCATCAAACCATTCCAAATATGTCTGCTGGCTTGAATTCGGGGAAGATGTTTGCCATAGTTGCTTCCTCTGCTACTGGAAGAGTCACTGCGCAAACCATCATCATTGGGCTGTGAGATGCATCTTTAACCGGCGTGAGTGGCTGAGAGGTACCATTGGCATCATGTCAGAGGTGTATGGTACAGAGTGAAGAAGTCAGTATTTTAGGTATGGGTAAAATGACTATTCTTCTCTGACCCCCCTACCCTAGTATTTGGGGGGGTTATTACTACCTATATAGAGACTACCTACTAAGTCCCCGGAGGTCCCTGGAGGCCCCTATAGGTCTCTAAGGGTCTCTAGATGTCCCCAGAAGTCTCTAGTATATAATATAATCCCCCTCTAAACCTAGGCTATTCTTAGTTAGGGGTTAACTAGAGGTTATTTAAAGGGTCTCTAATAATTTACCCTATTTCTTAATTAATTTATTTATAAATTCCCACACTTTAATTAATATTTTAACTTAGAGCCTCTTAAGTAAATTATAAGTATTATATTAGTAATTCCCTAGTAGAATATTTTTATTATTCTAATTATTTATAATTTTTATATTTTATAATTTAATATTTTAAATTATAAATAAATAAATTCTTTTTTAAGCCTCTTAATAATTTAGAGAAATAATTAATTAGGAGTTATTATACTCTTTTATAATTACCCCTATAATTTATTATTTAATAATAAGGAATTAATTTATTTAAAGAATTTTTTTAATATACTTAGAGCTATTTAATAATTATTTATAAATACTTTTATATTTCTTTATTTATAATATATATTTTCCTTATTATAAATAATTATAAAAGTTAGTATTATTTTATAAAGTTTTTATTACTTTTAAAAGCCCTTTTTTAAGGTAATTATTTCTTATTATTCTTATATTTTTAGAACCCTTATAGGCCTTATTATTATTAATTCCCTTTATTAATATTTTTAGTTATTTATTATTAAATATAAACTACTTAGTAATAATTTATTATTTCTTTAATAATTACTTTTTATTAATATAAGTATAAAATATTATAATATTATATTTTTAATTATATTATTTTTAAATTTTACTCTTTATAGGAAATTATATAAATATTCCTTTAATTTTTTATAACTTAAAACTTTTCCTCTTTTTCTCTTTAATTTTATTATTAATTTTATTATTACTATTACTATTACTACTACTACTCTTCCTTTACTCTCCTTTTTTCTTCTTTTTTTTTTTTATTTATTTAAATACTTTTATTAATTTTATTATATTAGAGAATATTAACTTTAAAAAGGCTCTCTAGGGCCTTACTTATTATTATTACTTATATTATTAGTTTCTTTAGTACTCTAATTAGGAGTTTTATTTTTATTTTAAAATTAAGAGTAAGTTATTATTATTTCTCTAATAAATTCTTAATAGTTATTTAATATATTTAATATAATTACCTTTATTAAATATAAGTATTATATTAATTCTAATAATAATAAAGTCTATATTAATATAAATTATTCTTTTCTTTTAATTCTAAGGTTTTATTAATTACTAATAGTTTACTTATATTATAATTAGCCTAGTTAATTACTTAAAAATTCTTATAAGTAAGGCCTAGAGAGCCCTTAATAAGGCCTCCTAGTATATTAATTATAAAATAATTATTATTACTTTTCCTTTATTTCTTTATTATTTAATTAGTACTTAGGAGGAGTTTATTATTATTTAACTAATAATTAAGAAGGCTCTTTAGGGTAAAAAAAATAAAGTTAATTTTTTAATTAAAAAGAGAAAGGCTTAAAATTAAGAGTAGAATTAGGTCCTAGAGGAGTACTAAGTAGTTATACTTAAGGCCTAGGCTATTAATAGTAAGTAGTTAGCTACTAAGGCTACTAAGTAAATACTTAAAATAGAGTATTATTATACTACTATTAAGGTACTAGCTACTACCTAAGTATAAGTACTTAGAGTTATTTCTACTTATTTAGAGGAAATATTTACTTTTTATATAAAGTATATAAGTTAATATTATTTAGTACTTATTTATTATTTTTTTAATACTAATACTTTATAATATTATAATATTCTTATTATAACTTCTAAGAGTAAGGAGAAAGAGGAGGAGGAGGTAGAGGAGTAGGCCCCTTATTAGTAAGGGTACTAAGGACTTACTAGAGTACCCCTAGTGGGCTACTATTAGTACTTTTTACCTTTAAGTATAATACTTTATTTTTCTTTTTAAATTAGGCTTTTTATTATAAAATAATAAATTAGTTCTTATATCTTTATTATTAAGTATATTATTTATTATCTCCCTATTATTTCTCTATAATTATTATAATTTTATTATTCTAGTTTTATTTTATAAAATTACTTTAACTCTATAGTAATATTCCTCTATAATTCTTATAAATTCTTAGTATTATTATAATTTTTCTATTTAATAAAGTATTATTAATTCTTTCTAGGTCTCTTATAATTAATAATATATTTTACTAAGTATATATTATTCTCTAGCTTTTTAATAGGGATATTTTTTAGGGGTATTATTATACTAAAGTAGGGCTTTAAGTAAGTAGGGGAGAAAATATTATAAATTTAATAATAGGCTTTAATATTTAATTTATATACTTAACCTCTATTAATAACTTATTTTATAATAAAAGGTCCTAAGTACTTATTTAATAATTGATAGGAGGGTTTTTATTATTTAATATTTCTTATAAAGAGTAGTACTAAGTTTCCTATTATAAAGGTAATTATTATTTATTTATAGTTATAGTACTTTATATAAGTATTATTAGTATTATAAAGTAATTAAATTATAATTACTCTCTTAGTAGTTAATTCCTGGGCTCTATTCTTAACTACTAGTACTTCTTTAATTTTTACTAAGTCTAATATTATATTATTAAGTTTAATTAGTAAATAATTTATAAGGGCTTTTATTAGTAATAACTAAATAGCTTTATAGTGGGTATTATTATATATAAACTAAGTTATAAGTAGGAGATTTACTTAGTTATCTTAATTAATATTATAAAATATATAGAGGAAATACTTAATATATTAATTTAATTATTTAGTTTAATTATTAGTTTAGGGGTAAAAGGTAGTATTAAGGGCTCTCCTAATAACTAATAAGTAATATACCTCTACCTAGAACTTACTAGTAAATAGAGACTCTCTATTAGAGATAATAGTTTTTAGTAATTTATACTTTAAAAATAGGTACTTTATTAATAAGTTAGCTAATTTATTTATAGTAAGGGACTCCCTAGTAGGTATATAGAGTATATACTTAGTGAGTTTATTAATAATTACTAATAATAAATTAAATAGGTTCCTTTTATTATAGGGTAACTTAGGTAACTTAATAATAAAGTCTATTATTATATATTTAAATAGCTTAGTGAGTACTAATAGGGGAGTAAGTATACTATATAGGAGGTAATATTAGGGTTTTATTCTCTAATATACTATATATATTTTAATATAATTTACTATATTCTTTTTCTATAATTTCTAGAAGAATAATTTTTATATTCTTTTTAGTATTTTAGTAATTCCTAAGTAACTAGTAAATAATTTATTATAAAATACTTTTATTATCTCCTATTTAAGAATATAACTATTTAGAATAAATAAGCTATTATTATATTTAAGTATATTATTATTATTTATTAATTACTTATTACTTATTTATTTTTATAATAATTATTAATAGAATTTATTCTATAATTAGGCTTTTTTTACTTTTTATTAAAGAGAAATCTTAGAATTATTATCTAAGTTGACCCCCTAGTACTCTCCTAGTAATATATTATAGTGAATTATGTGTACTTTTCCTCCTTAAAATTATCCTAAGAAGTTATTTAAGAATATATTCTTTATATTAGCCCTCTCTTAATTAGGGAGTATATAATCTAGCCTTTATAATAGAGTATTAGTTATATTTTAGGTACTTAGTTAGTATTTAATTTTAAAGTTAAATATAATAAAATTTTATAGTAATTATACTTATTAATTATTAAGTATTTTCTTCTTAATAAGGTACTAGTAATTTAGGTAGTTAATAATAAATAAAATTTAATATTAGGAATATAATAAATAGTATCTCTATAGGAGTATAGTGTCTCTAATAGCTAATAGCTTGGCCTCTAGTACTCTATACTTAAGTTTTACCCCCTAAAGTTTCTATAATATAAAGGCTACTAGCCTCTATAACTTATTAAGTTATTATTAACTTAGAATAGCTCTAATTATAAAATTTAATATATTTATTTTTATTTATATTAGTAGGCTTAGGTTAAAATACTATAGAATAAGTACTCTTATGAAGAGTAACTTTAGTTTTATAAAAGCTTTTAAGGCCTCTGGGGTAATTACTAGTTAGTTTTTAATTACTTTTCCTAATTAATCCATAATAGGGGTATATACTTTAGAATAATTCTTAATAAAATAGTAGTAAAAGTTAATAAATCCTAAGAATTATTATATTTTTTATAGGTTAGTAGGTACTAATTACTTAATAATAGCCTTAACTTACTTCTCCTCTATAATAATTCATATAAGTAAAATAATAAATTTAAGAAATTTAATTATATTTATATAAAAAATATACTTTTCTAGGTTTATAAATAACTTATTAACTTATAACCTAGTAAGTACTATTTTAATAGTATTAATATACTCTTCCTTTATATTTAAAAAAATAAGAATATTATTAAAATAAATAATATAAATAATATTTATTAAGCCTATAAGGGCTTTATTAATAAATATTTAGAAAATAGTAAGTATATTAACTAAGCTAAAAGGTATAATATAGTACTTATAGTATTTATACTAAGTATAAAATACTATTTTCTATTTATTTCCCTCCCTAATTCTTACCTAGTAATAAATATTTTTAAAATTAAACTTAGTATAAATCTTAGTTATTAATAATTAATTTAGGATTTTATTAATAAGTAGGAGTAGTACTTAGTTTTTAGTAGTAATCTTATTAAGCCCCTAGTAATTAATATATAACCTTAACTTACCCCTCTTCTTAGGAATAAAGAGAATAGGGGTATTTACTAGGCTTATAGAGAGTTATATTTATCCCCTTTTTAATACTTTCTTAATATAACCTTATAACTCCTTAAGTTCCTTTTTTACTAATAAATAAATAGGTCTAAAAAGTAACTTTATACTTAGTTCTAAGTTAATAGAGTAGCTCTAGATAGTACTAATAATTACTACTTTACTAGTAAAATTAATATTAAAGATATTCTTAAAGTCTATATACTTTATTAGAAGAACTAGTACTAGTTCCTCTAGATAATTATAATTAGTGACCTCTAGTGGATTAGCTTATTAAATTTATTTAATTTTTAGAGTACTAATAAGTATTAATTTAGTATTATTTATAGTTTATTAGAGTTCTTTTTTAGTATAAATAATTTTAATACTATTCTTACTTAGTAGAAAGGTCTATTCTAGTTCCCTCTAATTAATTCTTAGGTTCTCTACTATTCCCTAAAGTATACTTAGTATTATATTATACCTATTACTATTATTAACTTTAAATATATATAATATAATCTTTTTTACTCTAATATTATTCTTTAGTTATATAATAATATACTTTTCTCTATAATTAGGGCTAATAGCCCCTTATATACTTATTACTAGTAACTCTTTAGTAGGCTCCTATAGTACTAATAATTAATTATTCTTTAATAATATTCTCTAATTTATTATATTTTTATTTACTTTATAATTAATAAGGGCTCTACTAACCTACTATTTTCCCTTAATATAGACCCTTAATTCTACTTTAAAATAGTATAATTAGGCCTTATCCTATTTTAAAGTATAGTTCCTTTTATTATCCTTATTTATTAGGTTCCTAAGTAGGTATAATTTATTACTATAATATAATTAACTATAATCTTTATAATTTAAGTAATAAAGTATAATATAGCCTTCTTATTTATAAGTATAATAGGTAATTAGTTTATAGGAATTACCTAGTAAGTACCTTAGAGTATTAAATATTTCCTTTTAATACTTATTTAACTTACTTTTATTAGGGTGGTTTATAGTAGGGTTCTTTATATTCTTTTAACTTATACTATAATTATTAATATAAGGTAGTCTCTTAGTAGGTCCCTAATTCCTTAGTATAATCCTTATATTTTAAATATTAATAATAAATTTAGTATTCTTAGCTCTATTATTTAATTTAATTTTAATTCTTAGTAGGCTATTAATTATAATAAATTACTAGATTTTAAGTAGGAGTTATTTAATAATACTAATTACTTATATTTCCTTTAATTACTAGTAGGGATACTCTATTTTAATTCTCTTATAAAAATTAATAAAGCTTTAATAAATTTAATTAAGTTTCTAGTATATTTATTCTAATTAATTCTAAGTACTAAGTATATATAAGCCTTTATTAATTATACTATTAATTAATTATTCCCTTATTTACTCTTAAATAATACTCTTAGTTTTATTATTATATTTAATTATTATATAAAAGGTTTATTATTTTACTATAAGCTCTTTAAAATACTAAGTAATAAATAGGACTCTCTTTAAATTACTCTTAATATTATTTATTTTAAACTAAGTATTTAAATTAAATATAAACTAATTATAATTAATTTAATTACCCCCCTTATATTTTAATATAAAGAGATATTTCCCCTATATTTTAATTTAGAATTTTTTAATAGAAGTATTTTAATAAGTAAATAATAATTAGGTAATTAGTAGAGTACTAGTAGGGTTAATTATTTTTCCTACCCTTATAGTCTCTAGTTATTCTTATTTTTATTTAAAATATATTTTATTTTCTTCTTTTATAATTAATTAATTAAAGTCTACTTCTATTAGTTAATTAATTAGTAGTTCCCTAGTATTCTTATTTTAGGTCTATATTTTATTTTACCCCTTATTATTATAGTCTTCCTATATATTAACTAGTAATATTAATTAGTCTCTATTAACCTGGGTTCTAGGTGATCTCTAGGAGGGTTATAGTATAGTATTTATCTTATAATAATTACTTTAATAGTCCGTACCCCTATTAGATAGGTAGAGAGAAGAATGTATCAGAGGTATATGGTATAGAGTGAAGAAGTTAGTATATTAGGTATGGGTAAAATGACTATTCTTCTCTGACCCCCCTACCCTAGTATTAAGGGGGGTCATCGCTACTTATATAGAGACCACCTGTTAGGTCCCCGGAGGTCCCCGGAGGCCCCCATAGGTCTCCGAGGGTCTCCGGATGTCCCCATAAGTCTCCGGCACGTGACATCGGTGATCAACCCCGGTCTGATGTTTCATTGGTTCTTGCTTCCTCAAGAATTTGTAGTCGCGGAAGGTAGCAAAGTCGAGGAAGCTGGTGAAGACGGACGCATCAAGGTCTCTGAAGATGACGACGCCTTCCTGCGACTCGCGCATGCCGCTTTCGAACATTGTCTTGATGGCTGGTGAGCATGGCGCAACAAGCTTCTCGTGGACGAAGAACTCCGTACCGTCTTGCCCCACGATGAACTTGAAGACCCGAGAGGTGTAGATCCTGTGAGCTTTGGTCAGCTCGAAGCGCTGTGTCGATGTTTGACACAGCAAGGGGGCTCAACGTACTCTTTGGTATCTTCAATCGTCCTACCAGCCATTTTTACCTGCTGGGTTCTTTGCGCCGAATAGACTTGATCTCGTTATGTTCTTCTCACGACGGCTTCAGAAAATGTCGCAGGGCTCGCTCGATTGTGACGATAACATGAAGCTTCCCGGGGTTGACGGTAGAGTTGGTCCGGGGAAAAGAACGGAAGTCGTCGAGGTTGAGTTTGGCGGGTCGAGACACTCGGACCGTTGAGTGGAGGCGGCAGGAACCACGCCTTTACGTTGACTCCCAGTTTGAATCAAATTGATCGGAAGAATATTGTCGTAAAAAATCCAAATGAGTGGCCGTGTGCTCGTCAGCTGCCCTATTTGAAGCCCTGGGGGCTTGTCAACTCGTTTAGTTGGTGCGGAACCCAGACGACCAAGGCAGGTCGAGGTAGGGTATTTCGTCAACTACGGTCAGGAAGGAGGATTTCCAGATCAGTTCACTAAAGAGGAGGACACTAGCCCATTTCTGGTCTCTCGCAAACACTTGCTTGGTTCGAAGGGCAGGTTCCAGATTAACGGGCTTCAAGCTCAGACAACACACTTGGCTTGAGGACTCAGTCACTTATATGATGGCTTTCCTATGAATTCATTAATCTTTCCAATTCATTGCATAGTTTATTCTAGAAATATCGAAGTTGTTGGTAAACCGAAGGTAATAGGGGAAGTAGATGATTCGTTTAGCAGTCTTCGTAGTTCCGAACTTTCACTCAGACACAGGCAAGTTAAAAAGGCAAGAGCGACACAAATCGTTCCTTGGGTTGACAACTACCTTGACAGTTAGCGCGCGCTTTTTTCACCCTCGATTTACGTTACCAAGATCTTGAGATTTATTTCTTCACATCCCCTTCTATTGGCAACGGGCCACCCTCTCCTTCCGTCAGGACTGCTGCCCTTCGCCTCTTCTCCGTCGGATTCACTCTTCAACCCATTTCACCTCACTTGCTATTCTCTCCGCACCTTCCTCTCTTCTTCTGTCCTCCTCAACACTCAGGTGATCATTGCGTCAATATGTCTCTCAAGCGTAAGCGGGAGACGGAGCAGTAAGTCCGATGGCGACTGCGTTACGACGTAAAACTGACAAATAACAGGATGCTCCAGTCGAGACAGATAAAATTCGTCATCGGCAAAGACAAGATCGAGTACTCCGTTCACGAATCAACTCTTGCCGCACTGTCTGAGAAGCTCAAGACCAACTTCGCCGAACTTTCCGACGCATCCGCCCCCATCTCCTGGGAGCACGTCGAGCCCGATACCTTTGTCAATCTGATGGAGTACGCCTACTGGAAAGACTACACCACTCCGCTGCTTTCTCAGGTGTCGAAGAAGCCACAGATCAAGCATACTAGCCAAGAGGCGAACGACATTGCCAAAATCGAGGACGAGGAGGGAGTCGAAAGGCACGCAACCGGCGAGTGCGACGATATCAGCTCAGATGCCAGCGATGAAGAAGACACAGAGTCTTTGCGGGACTATCTCGAAACTCCTGTACATATAGGCGCCCAATATCGTTACGCAGGCGAGATGTTCATACCGGGTTTCAGCAAGAACGCATCCTCACGCACGACCATCAAAATGCTCGGTTCCTCGGAGGAAACCTGGCTTGATGAAATCAAAAAATCACGGTACGCGGATACTCTGCCCGCCCTCATGACGCATGTCAGGCTTTGCGGCCTTGCCCAAGAATGCTACATCACGGAGCTCAGCGACCTATGCCTTTACAGACTTCGTCAAAGCCTTCTGCACTGTCCTGGGACCGGGAAAATGTTCATTGCACTGTGTTCTCTCATCGAGGAAGTTTACCGCACGACCCGGTCTGGCGATCAGCTGCGTTCCCTCCTCGTCGAGTACTGCGTTGCAGACATGCAGTGGTTGATGAGAGACAGCCATTTTCAAGATCTGATCAAACGCAATCCTGAGTTTGGCATCGACCTTCTCCTGAGAGTTCCTGCGACGTACTGGGTAGAGTTGAGAGACGGAGTGGAAGAGGAAGTTCCGGAAGATGTTACTCGGCATTGAGAAGTGCTTGCGGTTGGGGGCTCGGAAATACATAAACGGGGATGAACAGTGCCTTCTTCCTTTTCCCTCTATTTTTTTTCCCTGTCTCTCTTTGGCGTTAAACGTGTCATCTGGAATAGATTTTTTTTTCCCTGCGCCAAATAGGGCGTTCCAGGGTAATACTATCACCTGGCCATATAACTGCATTGTGCAGCTGGCTGTGATGCTCACTTGAGTCATGCTATCGTTTGTGTCTGCTCACTCTAGAAGGGTATCATATTTCGCTTGGTAGTCGCATTTTCGTGCTTGTCGCAGGTAATTGAGTTTGGGCGATAGATGTTGCCGATCTGGCCCAGCGGTATTGCCCTCGTGTCGTGGTCCGGTAACCTTTGGATGATCGGGGTAGACGATAGGCCCCCAACCCCCCTTTCCCTTTGACTTGACAACATAACTTGTACATTACTCGCGTTTACTACTTCAGACAGGACGCAGGGCATAATCGAGCAAAGGCCGCATGCTCATGCTATTCATATCAACCAGATCTCTAAGCCAGCTAGCTACCTAAAGCCAAGTCCCGTGAACGCCATAGACCGTTTTTTTGCCCTTACAATTGGTGTGTCGATGAGTATGAGTGTGTTGTTGCCAAACACGGCGTATTAAATAAAAGCCAAGAAGAAATCGACGCCCGACAGAGTTGCTTTTGTAAGTGGTATCTTGTTTTGTGTGTTTCCAGACGGGGGGGCGGGTGTGATGCCATTCTGATATTTCCCATTTTCTTTTCCAAACATGAACCCTTTATGCAGCGACCTCGGCCTTGGTGTCAACCTTCTTAGCCTCGGGCTCGGCAGCGGCGCCGTCCTCCTCGCGGGCGCGCTTGCCGTTGTCATTCTTCTCCTCGGCGACGGGCTCGCCCTTGCCGTTCGTGGCCTGGATGGTAGGCTTACCACTGTAAGATACGTTAACAGAGTTGTTTCTAGATGCTGAAGTGGGCACATACGCGTTGCGGTCGTTGGTACGCTCGTTGGGATCCTTGCGGTTCTCCTGGTTATCGCGTCCGCCCCGGCGGTCACCACCACGACCTCTGCCGCGACCACCACGGCCGCCGCGTCCTCCCCTGAAGCCGTTCTTCTGGTCGTTGTCACGACGCTGCTTCCAGTTGTCCTTGTCAAACTTGCCGCCACGGCCGCCCCTGCCGCGGCCGCGGTCGCCACCGTCCCTGCCCTCGAAGAAGCGACGCGACTGGTTGGGCTCGAGCTTGCCGGCGTGGATCAGGGCGCTCTTCTCCTTGACGTAGTCGACTTTGGGCATGATCTTGAGGTCGTGGCCCTTCCACTTGGGCTTGGGGTCAAGGGCGAGGAACTTCCGGGCGGCCTCCTCGTCGGGGAACTCGACGAAGACGGAGCCCTTGAAGAGCTTCTCAGCGGTGCGGCGGAGACGGACGGCGTTGATGGGGCCGAACTGGGTGAAGAAGGCCTCCAGGTCGAACTGCGTCGAGGGCTCCTCGTCGCCGAAGCCCTTGACGTAGACGCAGCGCAGGTTGTACTTGTCGTTGCTGGCAGTGTAGGCCTGCTTGCGCTTGATCAGCTCCTCGCCCTCCTCGCCCGAAATCTCGAGGGCGGAGCTCTCCTTGAGCGCGGCGACGACGGCCGTGTAGGGCTGGAAACGGCGCATGCGCTTGAAGGAGGTGATAGTCTTGAGGGGAATGGGCTTATTTTCGAAGCCGCCGGTGAGCTCCCACAGGTACTTGTCGTGGGGCAGGTTGCTGTCGGACATGTAAAATTCGACCTTTTGACGCGAATTGTTAGTTAGTGCATTCGAGTCACAAGAGGGGACCCTGGCGGGCACGCCGTACCTGCTTGCGAATCTGAACGGGGTCGTCAGTCTCTTGGAGAACGGAAGCGTCAAACTTCACATTGTTCTTGTGCTCGGTTTGGTCGATCTGGGCCGACGTCTTCAGAACGTCCTCAGTCTTCTCCTCCGTCTTGGCCTCGCTCTCTTCAGGCTCGGCGTCGGTCTTCTCCTCCTGCTTACTCGCGGGCTCTTCGGCCTTCACGGTGTCGTTAACCTCCATGGGCTCAGCGGCCTGGGCGGGCGCCTCAGCGGCGACAGCCTCGACGGGCTTGGTTTCCTCGGCGGCGCTCATAGTGGCGAGTCGGGAGCAGAGAGAATCTTCTGGTGGTCTGGAGGAAGACAATTAGTGCATGTATATACCTCGGAAGGAGATGTTCTTGGTCGCAAGACAAGGAGTTGACTCGTCGTGTTGGACAATGTGAGTAACTCGGCAAAAGACTCGACCTGGGAAGAATATTACGTGGCGGGGTAGGTAGTCAACCACGGAAGAGTCAAACTGTGAGTAATTCGGGGAGAGCTTACAATAATGTAAAGAGTCAATTCAATTGGACGACCGTGATTTGAGGCGTCGCTATATAGAGGTGAAAGCGTGTGGTATTGATAACCTCCTTTCGTTCCGTGGGAGAGTTGATTCTTAGCGCGAGAAAGGCAACAGACGAAGGCGATTGCTCCAGTGAGGATTTTGCGACGAGAATTCGCATGCACGACCACTGGAGCTCCAGTTTCTGCCGCAACGGGTTGCGCGCATTGAAGGCACACCGCCCGCAAAAATACCCACTTAGCGCGGTGGAGTGCCTGAAAAAATCAACCACACGGGTGGCAGTAAGTTTGAGGGAGGCTGGATACGTACCGGCCACTACAAGTCAGGGACCTCTGGGTACGGGCTCCCTTAGGTAAGCCAGCCACGGGCGCGACTGCATGACAGCTCTCTCTGCGGGCAATTTTGCTCGTGCGCTGCGTTGACCAGGTACGTACCGATTTTCCATGCCCGGGAGATGCCGTGCCATGGCCAAAATTTCCGTCTCTACGTCTGATGCTCCCAAAGCTGTCGCCATCCCTCTGGCTTCACGAACACGACCACGTCCACTGCCCATTTAGCCCAAGATGAGAGCCAGGAAGCCGAGGTGGTACAGCCTCCAGAGCATGGTAAATAATATCTTCCCAAACCCCTCTGCACTCGCCTCAATTGGCCCCTCCGAACGTCCACCGAACTGGCCACACACATACATCAACAATATCTCGAAACAGAGAGCTAACGACCGGGCCCCCTCCTCCATAGAAAGTGCGCCAGTCATGGAACAAATACAACCTCTTCAACCTTATCCGTAAAGGACTCAGGCCAGAACGGTTCAACAGGACCTTCTTTCAGCAAAAATGGAACGCCAAGTCCTTGACCCGCGCCTACCACGGCGCCAACATCAAGGAGTCGGATTGGTCCCGCATGTTCTCTCGCCGCCTTTTCTCCGCCGTCGACATGCCCCCCGCTTACCTCGCTGAGTTCGACGGTTCCGAGCAGGCCTCAGGCCGCGGCTCCGGCCGCACGGATCTGATGCACAGCGCCCAGGACTTCTCGCGGTACGAGAGAGAACGGAAGCGGCGTTTCGAGATGCGGCCCAACCTGGAGAAGCTTCATCCGCGAGCAGGCGCCATGGACAGGTCGGGTGAAATGATGGCCCGCCCCGTGAACGAGATGACGCCCTACATGCAGATGGCGTTCGCGCCGCTGGAGAGGAGACTGGACGTGGCCATCTTCCGTGCCATGTTTGCGAGCAGTACTCTGCAGGCCAAGCAGTTCTGCACACATGGCGCCGTCAGAGTCAATGGCAAAGTGGTGGGTTTTTCTTCTCGAAGCTCCCTATTTTGATGTAATCGACCGCGACTGACACCATCGGAGATGCGCTACGGTGCTTACCAGCTCAACCCGGGCGACATGTTCCAAGTAGATGTCGACTCGGTTCTGTACGCCACCGGCCGACCCAAGACCCCGGCCCACGCAAAGTATCTCGCCGGCGAAGACTGGGAGTCCCAGAACGCACGTAGCAGCTCGGGCAAGGACAAGAACTCTAGTCCCGAGGCTTCAGAAGGAGGCTCAGAAGAGACCCTAGCCGAGGCGGAAGCGGAAGCTTCAGAGAGCGCCGAGGCCGAGGCTGCTGCCGAAGGCGAGGAGGGAGCCGAGGCCAAGGAGGACCTCACAGAGGAAGAGCGCGTTGCGCAGACCAAGAAGCAGCTTAAGTCGCTCGTCAAGTCCGCAAAGGAACTGATTACCGACGGCGAGGGCCTCAACCCCCGCAAGAAGCGCCAGCTCCGCGCCTTCATGAGCGAGGCTAAGCGTGCCATCTCGCAGTCCGGCCGTGCCGCGGAGACCGCCGCCATCAGCCCCGACAACGTCATGGACCATTTGGCCGGCATGCTCAAGGACTTCAAGCTCGAAGGTGCCAAGGTCGAGGCCGTCGCCACTCCCCAGCAGCAGCAGCAGCTGGGGGAGGAGGGCGAGCAGCCACAGACGGAGAAGAAGCTCAACGCCAAGGACAAGGAGACCAAGGACACGCTCACCGAGCTCGTCTCCAGCAAGGAGGCCCGCAAGGCGATCGAGAGCTTGTCCAGGGCAGAGCAAAGCGCCCTTGCGAGTCTGCTCCGCAAGGACGCCGAAAACCCTATTGACGAATCCAAGCCGTACTGGACCCCCTGGCAACCGCGTCGCTATATGGCCCCTTTCGCCTTCATCCCTCGATACCTCGAGGTAAACCAAAACATCTGCGCTGCCGTCTACCTCCGCCACCCTGTTGCGCGTCGGGGTATGGCGGAGGTGCCTACTCCTTTCCCTTACGAGACGAACCAGCTGGCTTTCAACTGGTACTTGAGAAGGAGGTAAGCGGTGTATGTGTAATGGAAGGCGCAAAAGTCGGGGGCGCCGCTGAGGATATGAAGCGGCGTTGTACAACACAATATAGAGTCCAAGTTTTTGAGACTGCATATGAAGATTCAGTTGCAGTCTTATCTGTACATCATATCTGGTAGAGATGAATAACTCTGCCACTCTATATGCGTTCGGGAATACTGTGTTTCGGTAGACATGAGTGTGAAAAAAACTGTCGTCTCACGCCACGTTCGAACAAAACACTACTCACAAAGCAGCGGAGCAGAGTCTAGGAAACAACCCTTTTTTGGAACCACAGAAGAACTAAGCTAGCAATGAGAATAGACGTCAAGGAAATCAAATGCCAAGTAAGCGAAGACGCCTGTCGTCATGTCAGGCCGTCTCCTACCCCTCCTTCTCCGTGACCTCATCCGAAAGAAATACAACATCAGGACTAAGTTGCTAGACATAAGCCGGCTCCACCACGACGCATCGCTCCCATCCGCTCGCCATGGTCGTGTGTCCACAGCAAAAGAAAGATGAGCTGGCTCAACACGAGGCGGCAAGAGTATCGAGCGTGGCATCGTAGATTATAAGAAAACCCTATTCCGAGTGGCAATTCTTTGCGAAAGAAATGAAACCACGAGGATAATCTGCTAGCGCAAATGTATTCAACCAACCGACCCGTGTCTCTCCCCGAGGTCCTTCTCTCCCATGTCCACCACACCGAGGTTGCTGCGGCAGATAGAATTGCAAAAGTATTCCGACAACGCCGCATCGCCAGAATCAAGCCTCGCAGAAGCAATGACTCCGCGTGTTTTGCTTTCGCGTCTTTCCATCCATAGTCTGCATATGACCCTCCTTGCATGACTGCTTCGTAAAGACTTATTGGTGATGTTGGGTTTTCGTATGTGATTAGATGAGGGGTTGGTGATTAAAAGAGGTCGAGAGAAAAAAGGGTAATAAGAAAAGACAAGAAGAGAACCGACAAAGAGGCGCGGTGTGCTGGTATTGTATGGGCATCATGGGTACTTAGACATGGGTCGTAGAAAGAAGCATGCGAGCAAAGTGGCATCAAAAAACCGGCAGAGAGGTTTTAGCGGAGCGAGAAGCCCTTCCGCTTGCCTTCCTTCTCGATAGGCCGGCCGCTCTCGACCCTTTGCTTCTTCTCCTCGAGTTCCATGCGTTGGCGCTCGAGTTGCTCCTTCATCTCCCTGTGACGAGAGTAGAGCTCCTCTTCGGACTGCTTCAGCTTGCTCTCCTTCTCGGCGACCTTTTGCTGGAAGACCATCTTCATCTCGGCCTCCATCTTGGCGAGCTTCTGCTCGTGCAGAGCGCGCTCCTCCTCCTGCTTGACGGCAGGGTTGACCTCCTTGAAGACGCTGGGATCCTGCGACACACCCATGGCGATGAGCTTGTCGGTACGGTAGTTCTCGTACAGGCTGTTGTTGGTGTGCTCCTTGAGCTCCTCCATGTGAGTACGGATAAGCATCTGGCGAAGCTTGACGAAGTCGCAGTGCTCCTCGTTGTCGACCTCGATGACACCCCAGGGGTAGCTACGACCGCGAACCTTGCGTCCATCCGCGTTGGTGATCTCGTTAGTGGCACCAACAACAGCGAACGGGACCTTGGACATGATCTCGTTGTTCTCTGCAATGGTCTCCTCATCGTCGAGCTCGTAACGAGGGCCCTCGAAAATCTGGATACCGTGATACTTGATGTCGGACAGGATCTGATACTAGTGAGCATCATGTGAATGGAAACATAGAGTTTGGGCTACGTACTCTGGACTTGAAGTTTGCGATCTCCTCGTCGGTAAGGGTGTCGGCCTTGGCAATGACGGGAATCAGGTTGACCTTGGTGTGGAGGCGGCGCATGACCTCGATATCGAGAGGCTTCAGGGAGTGGCCAGTGGGCTGGATGAAGAAAACGCAGGCGTGGATGCGGTTGTCGACAATGTTCATACGGTTGACCTTGTTCTCGGCGTCAAGGTACGCGTCGTAACGCTGCTCAATGTTGTCGACGATAGGGCGCCACGACTCATCGTTGTTGACGAAGTCACCAAAGCCAGGGGTGTCGACCACCGTCAGACGAAGACGAACACCGGCCTCCTCGATGTCCGCACTGATGGACTGGATGGTAACGGTCTTCGGGATGATGTCGAGACTGGGGCCCTTGCGCTCCTTGGGAGGGTACAGGGAGGTGTTGAAGAGGGTGTTAACCAGAGTAGACTTTCCGAGTCCGGATTCACCTAGCAATCGAGCTCATTAGCGAATGGTCTGGGTATTGAAATGGAAGCCTTTGTGCAGTAAACTTACCGACAACCATGACGTTGAAGTTGAAGCCCTTGCGGACACTCTTGCGGTGCCATTGGTTAGGCAGGTTAGCGAAGCCGACATAGCCCGTCAGCTTGCGGCGGACAATGTTCCTGAGATCGCTGGCAGGAGCCGCCATAGGGGGAGCGCCACCAGCTATGGACACGTTAGACATGGCTTCTTGAATCTCATTGTCAGAAACAAGCTTGCCGGCGGTGGGCGACGCCGGTGCCGCCGAAGGCGGCGGGGAGGTAGCAGGAGAACCTTCGGAGGCTATTCACAGAATCACGTTAGCGACCAATCTCTCTAAAGTGCGTCGTGGTAAGTATGTCAAAGGCAGAGGCAGAGGCAAGAGGAGCTTCTGACTATTTGGCGGGCCGGAGGATCCATCCTTGACCTGCCACCTCCCTTGGGGAAGCGGATAAGGATCGGAGGCAGAGCTGTGCTGTTTGTTGGCGTCGACATCGCTCAGAGGGCCGCTGTGAAGATCGTCGTACGTCATGGCGTTGGGTGCGTCAATCCTTGGGGGCCCGTAAATATCGAGCATGCTTCTGTAAGGACGAATCACAGTGGCTGTCGAAGAAGACGAGCCCTCCTGGCGGGGACATACGCTTTCCTTGTTTTCCTTGGTGTTCTCGAACCTGACGACTTTAAGCGGCAAGCTGCTGGATCGTCGAGATTCCTCCGGGGCGTTTGTCTTGATGAGCTGAGCGCTTTGGGGATGGTTCGTGACCTGTTTAAGTGGATTTCTGGCCATTTTGTATGTCGTTTTGTTTGTTTGTTCTGAGTTGTGCAAGGGAATAGCTCTGGTCTACCAATAAAGGACCAAAAAAGGGGAAACCCAAGAAACGGTAGATGGTGGAACGAATGTGATCGGATAACGAGAGATGAGATGTCGTGGAGAGAAAATCTGAAACTCGATCGATTTGAGGCGAAGAAGAAACAGTCCAGGTCGTCAGGAGGTCCATCAGTTGTCGATAATGAAGTTGGGGCTCCTCTTGCCTTGCCATTGTATCACGCTGTCGAGGGGGAAGGGGCTTACCCATATCGAGTATCCGGAGCAGTCAAGATTGAGAAGGAATTGGTAGAGAAAATAGATCTGAAGAGCGCAGAGAAAGAGTCAGCGATGCCGGTGCCAGCCAAGATGTTTGGGAAGCGAAGCTCAGGCAAGCAAATTTTGGTGTACAGGGAGAAGGTCGTCGATAAGAAGCAGGAGAGGACGTGACGGGGCAGACCGCGCGGCAGCAGGATCAAGCCAGTTTGTTGACAGGGCGAACAGCAAGAGGGATATTTTCTGCGATGGTTTTTCCCGAGCAGGCAGCTCATGCCAGAAAATCATCGACAAGAAAAAGAACCGAAGAAAAACGTACGTACCTGAACGTCTACAAAGTAGTCGCGTGTCAAGGAGTGTCGCAGAAGGAGAAGAAGTTGGGTAACGAGAGGAAGGGGAAACAACGACGAGGGGCAACGGCCTGCGAAGGACAATTGGAAGCCGCTCGTGTCCTGGTGAAGAGATACTGGCGATGATCGAAGCAGTATCGATGATGTCGAAGGGGAAGGGGAGATTTCACAATCTCAGGGAGAGAGAGCGTGGTGGTTGCGAGGTGAGGCAAGGTAGGTTAGGTAGGTAGGTGCCGATGGAGGTAAGGTACGCTTTGGGCGGAAGGGAAATTTAGGTGCGAAAGGGGACTGCGAAGATTTGGCTGTGCAACCTTCGTTTCCTGACTGGACTGTGCCACGCCTCACCTCACGCTCCCCCGTTCGCTGCAGGGCCCCTACTGCCCGCCCTGGGGCTTGCTGCTGATAGGCAAGATCCAATACCTTACCTCCAGCTGGCATCAATTATCAGTAGCACCCTCTGTTTCCGCTGGCAGCGTGTGTGTACAGGGAACCGGCAGGTGCTGTGAGGTGCTGCTGGACGCAAAAGGGGGTTGAAGCAGACTAACCCGATCAGACTAGCTTGGTGTAGGTGGATCTCCTGCAGGGGTATGGATGGAGAAAGCGAATTAGCGACCGGGACTACTTCCAACGGCAGTCTTTGATTGGCTGCGGAATGGAGGTCGTAATGAAGCAACAGAAAAGAAAAAAAAAACCCCAAAGAAGGCGCTGGAGATTGGAGCTGGCGGAGTTGAATTTCGCGTATCCGTACCGAGAGATGCACGCGTTGAGTTGAACAAACAGAGAAACCGTTGACACTTTACTAAACATGCCTATGATGAATATGCATGCGAAATCCTTTCCGACTTGGATATCGACTAACGTTTGATGAAACTTTGGAGAGCCCATGAATAAGAACCCTTGATCATTCACTCTCGCCCGGGCTGGCCACGATTCTCCGGCCTTACCAGCGCCCGGCACGGCATCTGCTCGCTCCACTTGTGGTTAGACTGCACCAGTTGCCGGCGATGGGGCCACGGAAGAATACAATCTAGGGCGTTGGCTTTCTGTTAAGCACACTAATAGTCTGATAAATATCCCGGAATAAGATACTGCATAAGCCCAGAAGGTGTCCATCATAGCTCGCGACATTGGCAGGCGAACCGTGAGTGTGAAACGACAAGCAACGAGAAGGCGGCCGGCGTGCGTCAGATCCTTTCCATTAAGGTAATGTCAACAATGCGAGCAAGCTGCAAACCTACGTATTCGGACTTCCACAAAGATGGGACGAAAGATGAGACGGCCGGTCGTTGGTTAACTCTGCTGTACTCGACGAATGCTCTGTACTTGTCATTACTGACTGCCATTGCCTTTGGTCAGAACTTTGGGACTACATAGTAAGCAGTTTGAACCTTGGTCAGGCAATGAGCAACAATTGTGTGGCAGCAGCCGCGCTTTAATTAGGTGTTCATAAGTCTTGTCCAAGTCGTTGCATTCAGAGCCGGGAAAGTATCAAGGCGACCTCCAATTTCCACGCCTCAACCAGGGCATGACGCGACCCATGGGACGAAGAGACTTGAGAGGGCGACGGCGGCACCCACGCCTGCGACGGACACCAGTGCCGACGCCGTCGCCGTCAACACCAGGGAACACTGTATGTATCAGTCTGGATCCAGTGATCCATCATCAAGCACGGTCCGGCAAGAGCCACCTTGATCTATGGGACCAAAGTGACAACTGGTGACTGGATTCTGGACTGTGGACGTCCGGTGGACTGAGGGTAGTGCGGTTTGGGCGTCCGAATGGAGACGCAGGAAATGGAGGAAGTTGCAAGTGACAATCATTCCCGCGGGTTATTTCTCTATCACAACACCGGACGTGTCCCGCCTGTCTTCTTGGTCCAAACCTTACACAAATTAAGCCTTCGTACATCGTCCGGTCACGCCTAAGGCACCTGCTCAATGTCCAAACACGAAGAGGCCATTCATGCCGGGACAGGAAGGGACCGGGGACCTTCAAGGAAGCATGGAAGAGACAAGGAACGGGAATGAGGATATTCCGATGCACAGGCCATGTTCCGATACTGACTCCGCAGGTCCACCCTACCTAGCTCCGTCGGGCTCCTCTGATAGATATGCTGCAAGCTTCACACCCCCCTTTTATCCTCTTGGCCACTTTTATCTGCAGGAAACACCCCGAGCGCCTGCAGGAGTAGTCCCTGAATTGATGCCACACCACCACTCCACCGTCAAGCCAGCACGCCGGTCACTCTCTTCCTGTCCCATCGAGACTTTAGGTAGTATTACCAGGCCATTCGCGTCTCCAAAAATACCAATGAGGCCACCACCGAGCACCTGTCTGCCGAAGGCTGCTCTTCCCCGCCGCTGACTGCTTTTACAATTCTCCGCAGCCACTATCAGCCATACATATCATTGCTCCCAAAGCGAAGACGTCCATACGAAGTACGAGCTGGCTGGCTGGCAACGTTGCACCAAATGGCGAGTCAAGCGGTTGATAGATTCTATGCTTCGAGACTTGAATGGCCGTTTTGGTCAACGCCTTACGACACTTACACCGGCCTAATCGACCCAGCAATCGCCAGTCAACTTGCACAACCGCAGGATCATTCGGATAAGAAAATTGATGCAGGTTTGGCAGCCCGGCCTTCCGTGCCTCGGGTCTCACTGTCTTGCCTAGACGCCTTATGTACGTCTCCCCAGGCAGTGATAGGATTGGTGCAGGTTTATTGGTTATGGAGAAGCAAACAAGACTGTCAAGAAATTGTTGAAAATCAACCCTTGGTGGCACGCTCACAAACACCAATAAATCTACACAAATCTACGCCACTTCCTCCGGACAAAAGCCACCATTAAATCTCGATCAAGCCGTTTTGCTCTTTTCTTTCGTCTTCGGGAACATCTTGTCTCTGTCCTTGTTGACCTTGATAATGGCCTCCCTTGCTCCAGGCCAAGTCTTTCTCTTACCAGTCTCGAAGAGCCGATACATGTGCGGCGAATTCCCCACCCATATTTGCTATGAGGTGGTAGAATAGCGAGAAGCCCGGCCGGTACCCGATCGCTGCGATGATAACATCCACGTCTCGGGTGACCTTGCCGTCATCCAGCTCGACAGCGTGCGGGCCCGCAATCCTAATGACACCTTGTACCGACTGTACGCGGCCTTCCCGAAGCCTGGAGAAAAGCTCGTCGTTCACCACAAGAGCGTTGAAGCCGATGCCGAGACTCGTAAAAGGCTCGAAACCCCAATCTGGGTTTTGCTTGCCAAGCAATTTAATATCATTCTTGACAACTAAATCGCCCAAGAGACCGAAGAATTTCGGGGAATATTGCTCCAGCCAGAAGCCGACTAGAGAAGTCCGCCACGACATGAACGCGTCCATGGGCCCGTCTTCGTGCATGCGCGGGATGATTTTGGCGCCTCGCCTGTATGACAAGTAGACGCTGAACAAATAACCCGCCTGTTCCTATTCTTCATGTTGGCCAGGATAGCTCGTAGTAAACCTTTGGTAGCGGACTCGCCACGAGGACTTCACAGGCAGTGTTTCCCACGCCTATCACCACGTTTTAGCCCTTCAAGTCTTTGGGCCTGGATGTACTATTAGTGCAAAATTGCCAAGTGTAGTCTCCTCGCTTCTACCCCTTGTAGGCCTGAGAATGCATAAACTGACTTCCAAACTGTTCCAGATTCTTGATATCTGGGTTAACGGGTGTCATCTCTGAGCCGCTCGCGAGCGCGACTTTTTCAAATGGTCGTGCTTTCTCGCCCGCCAAATGGACGAGCCATTTACCTTCATCTTGGTCTCTTCGAATCATCTCTATGATGTGTTGAAAACAATGTGTTTGTATGGGTCAAAGTGATTGGCATACATCATTTTGTCTTCGGACGATTCTTGCGCTGAAGATATGCGTACGATAATCTCGTCACCTGCGAGCCGAGCAGCCACGTGCCTAATCAGTTGTGCGCACTTACGATCGGGAAAAGGAAAGTCTGACATTGAGGACTGGACTCTTGCATCAACAACAACGTTGGGGACACTAGGAACTTGTTTACTGACAATAAACTTGCTGATTTATGATTTTGTCCCTGAAATTTTATCAGCTTCCCTCCTCAGGAGGCAAGCATGGCACTCACATATCATGACAGACGTGAGAGAGGGATCGTCCGACAAAGTCCACAGACCACCCACGTCAGGACGCCTTTCAAACAAGGTGACAACGAATCCGACTTCGCCAAGTTTCTTCAAGGCGGAGAGGCCACCAGGCCCTGTACGGATATCAGCTGAGCTCGACTTTGCCAGACGGCACTAGGCTCACTGGCGCCAATGACGGCGACAACGACAGGGGATGCATCCATTATCAAAATCAAATCTCGGCCCTTTATTGAGTGGACTGAAATGACCCTACTCGATTATCTTGCGTAGCACACTGGTGCGAAGACTTACGAGGCATATGAGCTATTATGAGTGGCAGGTCATTGGGATAAAGTCAAGGTGTCAACACTCTGGTTGTGGCGAGTTTGGGTCGGTTGGGGTAACGGAGACTGGTCGGTCCCAGTTCCTCTCAAGAGAGACTCTCGGTTTCTTGCCATGAAGCGCTGGCAGAGTGCCCGAAAGCTAACTGCAGTTGCTGAAGCGTAAAAGATGACTACATATCGACAAAGTTGGAACTATCAACCGTAAAGAGTAAAACTAGCGTGAAGGCATTGGACGAGAGTAGCAGCGGCTTACACCTAGAGTAGCAGCAGTCAGGCTGAATTGGAGGTTCTCCGCACCATATTATATTCTTCGGACAGATGTGTTCCTAATGCTACATAACATAAAAACTTATCGATATTAGACAGGCTGCTACTGAGTTTCACGTTGATGAGAGAGTTCATGTATGATATTTTACGCCGGGCTTCTACATGGATTCACGATTCGGTGCGCATAGATCCAGTCTCAGCTATAGACAAAAACCTACTTTCTCCCGTGAATGTGCAACACAAAGTCGGTGCGAAAACTTGATGTGCTTCGAGTTCCTGTTCATCCGATTGGGAGACACTTCGTGTCTTTGCACGGATCACGAACTGCCATCCCACAGCAGAGTAGCAGACTCCTCCAGGCGATGGGAGTCATCCCTGTGAACAATCCCGAAATCCACTCCCCGCTGACTCCTCCGATGATCAGGTATGGAGTCGTTCAAGAATTCTGCATCGTTCTAGACCCAGGCAGTCGGGTGCTGACGGTGACAACCGCGTCCCGTCATAGTTACTTGGGAGGGCGGCACAACCCGGGCGACAGGTGCTGGCGCCACATGATGGCCAGAGCGGCGTCCAGCGGGACCACAGGTCCAGCAATGTAATTGGCGAATCAACCCGCCCGGAGCTTTCTCAACGGACGGTGGAGATTGGCTGGCATAGAACAAGACTTGTCGTCTTTGCGCATTTCTGCTGCGGGTGCAGGTACCACCTTAATTCACCCGATCGAAGGTCCACCCGTCTTTACCCCTTGCCTGTCCTCGCCCCCTGGTCCACCGACTCCCAATCATGCCTCAATGATGTCAACAGCAGACCAGGGTCAGCAGAGAAGGTGTTGAGTTCAACTGTTCACTGCCTTGCGCCTCGTCGGTAGCCTTGGCCGTATTTTGGAACATTGTTCCCTCGCTCACCTCAACTGCTTACAAGTAAAGCTCGAGAAATCATGAAGAAAGCGTTGTCTGAACCGTGACAATTTACTGGGATTGGCAGACCAACAACAACAACAAATCACGCCAGTGCTGGTCGCGCAGCATCAACCACTCCCACCGTTTGGCTGAACGGGCCAGTCATGTCCCAAGGCTGCGCAGCCTTAACCCAAGGGGCCAAAGATTGCTAAGATGAGGTTATTCGCGGCGTATGCCCGCGATTCTGCGCGGCTTCTTCGACGAGCGGCCTTTGGGGGCGCTGCCGCGAGGTCGAGGAGGAGCATTCACAACGTTACCGTCGGTCGCATCAGGACACATGGCTTTCTCGCTCGGAGGAGGCCGACTCTCCCGCGGCAGTCGCAGCACGGCTTTTTCACGTCCAGTGACAAGGAACCGGAAGCCGACAAGAAGACGACTTCGTTTCCCGTCGCGGTAATTACAGGCGGCTTGTTTATGTGGTGGTTGTACCCGTCTGACGACTTTCAGAGGTTGAATCTAGCCCCCGCGGATGCGAAGAACGCCCCTCTAGGGAAGCCAAAGGAGGAAGAGCGCAAAGGCGGCAATGAGTCGGCGTGGTATAACTTTGCCCACAAGTTTGAGAACCTGTCCGATGCTACCGATGTCGAGTGGAGTGCCGACAAAATCGTCGGCTTCATTTTGCCTGAGTGGTCCAAGTTTGTCCCCGGATATATCAGGAAACTTCAGAGAGAGGTAAGTTTTGCGTCTCAAAAATAATGTCGAGTCGGCTCAGTCGTGCTAATCCACCTTAGCTATCCATGTCCCCTGGATCCTTGGCCGATGAGATTTGGCGAGAGGCTCATGACCCATTCGTCAACCCGGAAGTACAGTATGCGGCACAGGTTAGGGTTTCCAACGACTTGTGCGACGAGGAGAAGGAGTTTCTCTCCAGAAGGAAGAGAGTCACCACCATGGCTCTTGCGAAGTACCTTGACATCGACGAAAAGGATGTCCATCCCGATGACGTACCCACTATCGCCATGTGCGGTTCTGGAGGTGGTTTAAGAGCCCTTGTCGCAGGCACTGGCTCTATGCTGGCAGCCGATGAAGACGGTCTTTTCGACTGCGTCACTTACACCTCAGGTGTCAGTGGCTCATGCTGGCTGCAGGCTCTCTACCACTCATCCATCTCGGAGGGTAGTCTCGGTCGCGTCCTGGAGCATCTCAAAGCTCGGGCAGGAATTCATATTGCGTACCCGCCAGTGGCTTTCCAGACTCTGTTGTCTGCACCAACGAGCAAATACCTTCTTAGCGGCATGGTCGAAAAGCTCAAGGGGGATCCAAATGCTGATTTTGGATTGGTCGACGTGTACGGCCTGCTTTTAGCGGCTAGGTACCTGGTTCCGAAGGGCGACCTTGAAGTTTGCGATCGGGATTTCAAGCTCTCCAACCAGCGACAGTACATCAAGTACGGCCAGAACCCGCTACCCATCTATACGGCTGTCCGCCACGAGATCCCTGACGTCGACATTGACGGCACCGAGGGTGTTCCGGCTACATCAGAGGCGGCGAAAGAGGTTGCCAAGAAGGAGGCCTGGTTTCAATGGTTCGAGATCACGCCGTATGAGTTCTTTTGCGAAGAGTTTTCCGCTGGCATTCCAACCTGGGCGATGGGACGACGTTTTCACAACGGTGTCGATGTCCCGCCAGAAGAGGGCTTCCACCTGCCAGAGACGCGCATGCCCTTCCTCTTGGGTGTCTTCGGCAGTGCCTTCTGCGCAACGCTCAGCCATTACTACCGTGAGATCAGGCCGCTAGTGCGGAGCTTGACGGGTTTCGGCACCTTGGACGAAATGATTTATGGCTATAACGAAGACCTGAGCAAAGTCCATCCCATTGACCCCGGCACAGTCGCCAACTTTGCGTACGGCATGGAGGGGAAGCTCCCCAAGACCGCGCCCAAGAGCATCTATAAGAAGGAGCATATTCAACTCATGGATGCCGGTATGTCGAACAACCTCCCAATCTATCCTCTCCTACGTCCCGGAAGAGATGTCGACGTCCTCGTCGCCTTCGACGCCTCAGCAGACATCAAGACGGACAACTGGCTTTCCGTCGCTGACGGTTACGCCCGCCAGCGCGGAATCAAAGGATGGCCTGTCGGGGTGGGTTGGCCCAAGGCTGGAGAATCTTCCAAAGCGGTCAACAAGGAGCTCAGTGAAGTCGAGGCCGCGACCGCAAAGGAGGCGGACCAAAAGCTGCGTGAAGCTCAGCAGCACCAAACCAAGCAACAAGCCGAGGAGCACAAGCCGAAACCGGACGATAACATGAAGCAGGGCCAGGCAGCTAAGTTCTCGCCTGGAGACGAGGGGTCCGGCGAGCTGGGATATTGTACCGTCTGGGTTGGAACCACGCAAGAGCGCTCGTCAGAGCCCCCGCCGCCGTCCAAGGCTATCAACCAGTCAACCCGTTGGCAACTCATGGAGCCTGACGCTGGTATTGCCATTATCTACCTACCTTACCTGGCAAACCCAAAGGTTCCGGGCATCAATCCTGGTACGACCGATTACCTGAGCACATGGAACTTTGTCTACACCCCGGAGCAGATCGACAACGTTGTCGAGTTGGCGCGAGCCAACTATGCCGAGGGTCGGGAGCAAATCCGCAGTACCGTGAGAGCAGTCTATGAGCGCAAGAGGAAGCTCAGGTTGGAAAGAGAAGAGGAGGCGAAGAAGGACAGGTACAGAAGACTGGTGCAGAGGGGAGTAGCGCATAAGTTGGGGGAGGGGGATCAGTTTAGCTGAGGTGTCTTGAAGGAGTTTTGGGGGAGTGATACCCGGGAAAGAGAGGCAATTTGTATAAGGAGTACGTATGTCGGTATTGTACAGCACCTGAGCTGTTTAATCTCAGGACCATGGGATGGTCATGCCTTTTTTCTCAGACAACCTGTGTCAAAATTTCTCGTAACTCGAGAAAGCTTACCGTTTATTTGGACTCAAAATCGCCCCGTCTCGAGGAGTGTGTCGTTGTTTTTACGGATCTATTCATCTTACAGAGACATGCGTAATCTTTTACATGTCCTTGTTCAAAATGTACAATGCCAAACGGCATTTGGTTTCCAAGGATCGCCCCGCCGCTCGGCGATCTCGTCCACCTCATTTCATCCACTCATCTTGCAATTATACATGATGCTTTTCTTCCCTTTCTACTTCATGATAACCCTCCCTTCCCCACCCACAACGCGCCGCCGTTTAGATGATCTCACCCGCGTCAATGTGCACAGGTTGCCACGGCTTCGCCCCCTCCACAAGCATATCGCTCGGTACCCGCACATTGTTGCCCGGGCTGTACAGGTACCACGCCTTCAGAGTGTTCATGGAGGCGTTCAGACGGGCCACGTCCAAGCTGGGACCAGTTCCCTCGCCGAGCTTATCGCGACCGCTGTAGATACCGACCACGAACACGGGGGTCCTACTCGCACGACCCGTCTCGCTCTCCAGACGCGCCACGGGCGCCTCGAAGCCCTCGCGGGCACACAGGTACGCCAGCTCTCGCGTGGGGAGCTTGAACTTGAAGAGCTTCTCGAGATCGACCTTGCGGCTGAGGACGTGGGCGTCCACAAAGGAGCGCGCGGCGTCACGCCCGCAGTGGGCGTAGATTCCTCCCGCGACGGCCCGCACGAAGGCCGCGTGCGCGTTGTTTCGGAGCTTCATGTAGCGCTCGCGCACCAGCGCCGGATCGGACTCGTCGGGCCGCTCCGCGGGGTTGGGCTCCGGGGTGTGCACCACGTCGCCGAACTCGTCGTCGTAGACGATACGCGAGGACATGCCGCGGCGCCACTTGAACTTGTCGAGGTGGCGGTGCTCCTTGCGGACGTAGCCCCAGCGGCCGTGCATGACGCCCGCGGAACGGTCCTGCGACCACTGCAGCAGGCCCGGGTCGACCTCCTCGCCCGGGTGGACGGTGTCCTCGACACCCCAGCCCTGGGCCACGCGATAGAGTGAGTCGGAGCCGGAGTAGGAGCGCATGGCCTCGTACAGGATGGCCATGGGCAGGCGCGGGTAGCGGCAGATGAGGCTTTCGGAGGTGTGGTAGGTGAGGAGGGAGCCGCCGACGACGGCGAGGTTGGCGTTGTTGAAGTTGGGGTGAGGGTCGGCCGAGGGATCGACAAGGCAGCGGGCCAGGGTCTGCAGCGGCAGCTTCTCGGGCAGGGAGAGGCGGGCGTGGAGGGCGGCGAGCTTTGCTGAGGAGAGGGCCATCTCGGGGAGGGGCGACGGAATGGGTTTCGGCGCGGGCGGCTCATGTTCGAGGTCGTCTTCGGGGAGCGAGGAGGATGATGCTTCCGAGTCGTCGGTGGCGGCAGAGCGTTGTGGGATTGTAAATAATGAGCGCACGCAGGTCCTGCGGGAGTCGTGGGCGAGTTGCTGTGTTCTAAAGGAGATTGGCATCAGGGACGACGATGCCTGTATCCTGGCTTGGGCGTTGAGCAGCTGCCCGGTGCATCTTGATATCCTTAACCTCTTCATCGGGGCGGGCAGCAGCAAGGCCTTTGTTTTTTTAGTGCTGGTGGGTTGATGAGAGGTTTATAGCCTGTCCGCCGGCTGCAACGATCAACACTAGGAAAAAGAATGCAGAAGTCAATTGGTGTTGTACAGGGGTTGGCGGCGGCCGAGCAATTGGCTTGCTGGGTCTTTCGTTGGATCGCGAGAAAAAAGTTCCACGTCCCTTCTCTCAGCGCCAATTCTCCCGTCCACACGAAAAAGTTTCTGGATCGCCCCGATTGGAGTCGTGTGAGCTCCAATGCCAGGGGCGGCGGGCACTGTGCACGAGCCAGCTCTTGATGGCGGAACATCCCCGCTCCGGGCCTCCGGTGGTCGCGGGCTCCACCGGAGACCAGCCGTCGAATCGCGTACCGCAGATTACAACATCAGGCCGGCCGTCGAAAAGCTCCAAACGCAGGGAAAGCGAATCGCCATCACCACTACATCCAGTCTCTCTTGTCGATAAGCCAGTCAAGATGGTGAGTTGCCTCCGTTCAATTGATGTCGAAGCGCATGCGGTTGCTGACTGACTGCGTGTCTAGGGAGGCGGTCCCAAAGTACCGTGAGTTTCTAACCCCTCGACCGGACCCCTCGACCTCGAAAGCGAAGTGTTCCATCTAACACGTCGGAATGAAAGTTACCCCAAGCACGTCTGGTCGCCGGCCGGTGGCTGGTACGCCCAGCCCGCAAACTGGAAGCTGAACACGGCCATCATCGGCACCGTCATGCTCGGCACCGTCGCCGCCATCTGGAGGATCAGCGCCGAGAAGGAGGTGCGCTACGTCATGCCTCGGGAGGGCAGCTTCTTCCCTAGCAGATAGTACGTCGAACCCTTGCCACACTGCGGGAGAAGGAAGCTAATCTTGGGGGTGCAGCTGGTCGAAGCAATTGATCGAGTACGACCGAGAACAGGCCGCGAAGAAGGAGAAAAACACGGCGCAGGCGGAGGCTATCCAGAACTCATAAACGAATCGGACGAGGAAAATTGTACTTGTATATATGGTACCCAAGGAATTGAGGGCCGTGTGATTACGGCGATTGCGAATGACTGTCTAGGGTGCCCCACAGCCCAGGCCACAGACTGGTGATGCGACAGAGGCGGATCTATGCTGACGAGGCCAGACGGTACGGGACGTCCGGGAAGGTACGGTTTCTTGCGGAGGTTGAAGTTTCCATCACCATTATGAGACAAAGTCTTCGCAGATCCTCAATAAAGCGAAGCGGCAGGCTCTTTAATTTCGTTTCGACATTTGCTTCCTATAGAGGATACCTATGACCCGAATACAACATCGCTGGAATTGAGTCCTCGCCGAATCATCTAACACTTCAACTTGCCCATGTGGCTCTATTGCATCTTATACACTGGTCAACAGCACAGCTCAAAAGCAAGACTTAACGTCGAAAAAACCAAGACATGAAATCACTACCCATCGGGGCGTATTCTTCAGTCAAGTCGTCCCTCAAGCACCGATTCTCAGAATTGCTATCCAGCAGCAAAATGGCTTCTTTCTTCAACTTCTCCCCAAAGATCCACAGGAGTAATGGACCTGGCAATTCAACTGCCGCAGCAATCAACGCAAGCAACGTGTTTCCCCATCCCATAGTCCAGCCTTTGGTACAGCGCCGGCGCGAACAACGGAAACCAAAGCCAGCAATGCTTCTCAGAACCATTACTGCGCCGATTGCAGACGCTGCGTACCTCGTGTAGGTGTCAACCAAGAGCGCCTGAGTCCCCTGGAACCCGGCAATTACTCCTGCGCTGAAGAGCACTGCGCCAACATTAGGCCAGATCCAGTGAGCTCCGTTCTGTATTGAGCAGACCAGCCATATACAATAGACCAACAGCTACGAGAAGTGTCCCGGGAATCATCATCGGAACACGGAACTCGGGCTTTCCGGGACCTCCATCGGGAACGTAGCGTTGCTTGAGAGCCACGTAGACGCGGTCTTGGAACTTGGCACATGTTTGCGCCCCGATGAAGAAGTCAAGACCGAGAGAAATGTAGTTCAGGCCGCTGATGTCTGTGGATTCGCAGTATCTGCTTGTCCACAGGGCAGAGAAAGTGGAAATGAACCAGGTGCATGACTAGGTACATCATGAGACGGCCAAGGTTTATATGATGATCTGTGTACAGAAGAGTCGGCAAGGGCGCGTGAGCGCTCCATACAACGTTCGGATAACAGTGCGATCAGGATTGTCGAACTCAGGGTAGAGGGCTGTATTTCCCGTCTCCTTCATAAGGCGCTTTTTCAGGCGGACAAGTAGAACCGGTGCGCAAGTCTCTTGTAGCACGAATAGCCCGATTCCTTGGACTACTGCTGCAAAGCTGGTGGTGCTGTAGAATATCCAGCGCCAAGTCGTATGCTGCGTTATGAAACCACTTGCAATGGGTCCAATTGCAGGACCCAAGTGAGGTGCGAGAGTATATACTGATAAGGCGCGGCCTTGCTTTTCTGGCTTGAAGACAATGCGAACACGGCACCGCCACGGCCACGGGCGCGGAACCACGGGATCCAGCGAGGAAGCTGAAAGCAATCATCTCAGTCTTCGTTTTGGCGAGCCCACACCCAGGTTGAACAACATACAGAGCAATCTTGTGAGCTGGAGTACAATCATGCGGCCATAGAGCTCCGAAAGACCGCCCCAGATTGCCTCGGTGTTGCAAGAGAAACCAACAAGACCGTTGCCTCTTGGCCAAAACCGACTGCGCTCGGCTGGGATGCCCTGCGTTTTGGAACTTTAGGGCTGAAGACATTCCGAAACTTAATCAAACAGCTTATAACAACAATCCAGCGTTTCCTGGCCCATGACATCTGACTCGGGAGCGACTCTCGGAACCATATGTCGCTGGTGTGGATTCACTTGACTGCGGTTGAGGAGAGGTATTGGTTTATGTAGCAGCTACATGTTGAGGTGCCTAGTCTTGAGATTCTGTAAGATCAGAGCATAGTTGAACTATGCCAGCAGGTTGCGGGACGAGTTCTGAAAGGTAACGCGAAGCAGACGCAGATGGCGTAGATTTCAGAATGACGGATTGAAGATGGGTCACTTTGACGGAGTTATGAGCGAGCGCAGATAGGATCCATTCACTACTCTTTGTGTCACGTACACACTTCAACTGGCTTCGATGCCTCCCTGCTCTTCAAGTCTTGCCTTAGTCTAGAATGAGTTCTGGATTAGCCTCAAGAACATCTGTCAGTCAGTTTCGCTCCACTTCCCGAGAAAGCAGCCAGGAGAATCAAGTTCTTGACGCGAGTTCCATTGGCGTAGAGCAAGTCTAAGCCTTCCACTTATCTCCTCTCCTGATGGGGTTCATGTTTTCAGTGTCCGCGTGTGTATTCACGAACACGCGACACAAAAGTAACCTAAGTCTCTCTCTCTCTCTCTCTCTCTCTCTCTCTTCGTGGGTAAACCTCTTACAATGAGCAAGCCGCCCCGTCGGTCACGCAAAAGTCAAGTGTCAGGCCAGAGAAGCCTGTGACCTACGTTCATGAAGGTCTGGTCTACCGGCCTTGGCAAAGCCCAAACATACGACGCCTCTCGAAGAAGAGGCCGGTTGCTTTGGCAGGGGGCCTACAGCTCTGGCTCTGCGGGGTGTCACGTCGATGCCGTCTCTGGATCCAGACTTTGCATACCCGTGGAAAACAAGAGACAGCTAGCTGTGGTTCACGGCGGGCTACGGTATTGAGGATCTGCAATAGGCTTTCGACCCCTTACAGAGTACGGTTCCATCGTAGCTCGGATATCGACTTACGGGCTATTCGGGAGAGTCCCTCTTCAAGGTCATGACGGCGTCATGGGGACATCGCTGGTAAGTAGTCGACTAGTATGAGAATCTCTTGTTGGAACGGCCCAAGGCTTCTTGACTCAGCCAGGCACGAGAGGAATAGATAAACCGTAACCCGATATTCACAGAAGAGCTTCTAGACGCACTTCTTGCCATTGAGAAGTCCAAAAAAAAAAGTTGAAAAATGCAGAGAGAGAGGCTCTAAGAAGCCTTCAAGTTGGCACCGTATCGTCACATTTCCAAGCGTTTCATCACAAATCGCCATATCAGGCCCCTATAGCCTAGCATAAGCGCCATGATATGACCCGTCATATCGCGACACGAAGCGGAGGACGATTCCAGGAAGGCATCGCCAGACATTTAGATGAGTGTTGTTAGGGTCTTCTGTTCTAAGCGGCGAATGGCAAGCGCTGAGTCTAAGTAAGCCATTCACGGTGCTTCGCAGATTCATGGATGTGTGCAAGTGTCTCTTAGCCATTGCCTCGACCACATAATCGGCTTTGGTGATGGTTGCCCACGGTTGGCGAGGAGTTCTTCGGACATCTCCGACAGACTATGTTTTTGTAGTGCTTCTCGCTTCTGGAAGCCACTTGGTCAAGTGGCGGCTTGCCGTCCCCGCCGGTGTCGACATTTATTACAGTGTAACATTCTGGAACTCTCTTGAGAGCCGTTGCCACTTGCACATACAACGGGGAATCATACACCTGTGTACACTACGGAACCTGTCCACAACCGCGACGTGCTCAAAGCCATGGTACGGCCAATCGAAGCTACGCCGTATGCAAGTATGCAAGTAGCGCCAGATGCAGCGGCCCCTCAGTCATGTCGGAGATAGAAGTCGTGCAGCCTGACTAGGCTGGTCTGTCTTTGCGTTACGTCGCTCATATGAGCAAATACAGCTCAAAACCCCAAACATTATGACATTGCATGCAACAACAGGGTCAACCCGGACCATGTCCACAGTATTGGGGTAGCACCCTCCATCATGCGAGGCGCCTGTCGGTACCTGGTATACTGGGTGTGGAAGTGGTGGTCTTCGTCCAAATCAAGTCTCGTGCGTTATGAGAGCTCCCAAGAGGCGTCACAAAGTTTAGCCGACGCATGTGGTTACTATAACCTTTTCTCCTTTACTCCGACATGAACTGAAATGCTTGACGTTGTTGAAGTTTGCTTTTTAGTACTGTGTGTGAAGGACCGCAACATGTATTCCTATTATTTCGTCCAAGGCATCAACAAGAAACGTCGTTGGTTGATGGCAGACGCTGTCGCCCCCGGCTCCTCTCTAGGCCAAGTCAGCAATGAGGATCAGCAGCCGACAGATCCAACTCTGACGGCTTGGTCTGCTTGATTTGTCTGCCTGTATCTCAGACACGGCTTAGAAGAGAGCTTCTTCACACATTCAAATGCATGCAATCCTTTCGCCGGAGCTCGTTTAACAAGTGCAGCATTGATCTTGGAGTTCTAGTTTGGTTCTGGGCCTCGGCGGCATAGGCAGCAACGCGGCTGATCCTCCGAGATTAGCGGGACAGCAGGTCCTGAAAGGGGTATCCTGTTTTCTGAACTTGAGGCAGGCCTATTGCCGTTCCGTTAAACCTGCAGCCGCTAGGGACACTCCCCGATAATCCACTAGAAGAGCCCGAAGTTGCGTCGCTTCCGAAAAGCCGGATGGTACTCTGTGTAGGGGTCACATGTGGTCGTAAGAGCCGGTTTCAACAATTTTTATTTCGTCGGCGGCTCCTATGGCTTCTCTCAGTTGAGGAGTATATCACAAAATAGGTATACCAAAGAAGACTCAGGAAAGTAGCCGATGCTTCGGTGTCAACGCGGCCTAAAGCTTTCCCACTATGAATCAAGGCATCGCGGAGAACGGCGTGGTGGATGCTCATCACCTAATGGAAGGACGGTCCAGCCGCCGAAGCCCCCAACAGACCCTCAATCGGTTGTGTTCCAAAGGACTGATGTTACCTCTTCATCATCTGGATCGGCAAGCGGGAGATGCATTGGTTGCCGCCAGCTTCATGGCAGCCCGGACGCCTCGGCCCAACATTAACTACAGACTAAGGGAGTTACAGATCCGCAAACTGTCACTTGACTGCCGCTCTAACCGAGAAACAACGGACACAGCGGGCTAGTAAAATGCTTGAGATGCAGCTGGTACAGCCATCAAACTCGCTTTGCCCAATAGAAACACAATCCATTGTTGGCATTTGTTGGTTCTGAGGATTGATGTGACTGCGACGGGGCGAGCCAAGACGAAGTCATCCAAGTTGTTCACGGAGCATTGCTAGTCTCCCTGGTGCCACAGCCTGATAGAGCCTGGCCGTTATTATCAGGCTAAGTCATCCTTCCCCACGTGGGAATGAAGGACGGACGGAACGGGGCCGAGGTACTTGTACCGAGTATCCATATATGGACCCAGCAACCAGCGGACGGAACGGGGCTTGTCCCGCCGAAGCAACGGGACGCAGCATCAATGAAAGTTGAGACGAAAAAGAATGGAGGCGGAGGGAACCAGCGTCTTGTTCCGAGTATAACGTCGTCACACCTAGACAGACACCTTGGCCAAAAAGAGAAGAATGCCGTCAGTCGGTGAGCTGTATCCCCACAACAGAGGTGCATTACGTCGTTTGCTGGGCACTGCGAGGTCTGAACAGTCTGACGAACGCCCGCTTCCAGAGCTTCTAGAGCTTCCAGAGATCAAGCCACCAAATCAAAGCAGAAAGCGTTCGCGTCGGTGAGTTTTGCGGCGGAATCGAAGCCAGTCCAGGGTCGATGTCCACCTGGCTAGATCCCGGCATTGAAATCACCTACGATGTTGGGGTTCGAGGGTGAGTTGGGGTAGAACAAGGATTCTCCATTGGTTCGTGGAGGAAGTCAGCGAGAAGCCCACGAATAAGAGAGATGCAGCGCCAGATCTTTCCAAATCTTGGATTTTCGGACCGCCGACCGTTATGGTATGGCGGTACGCACGACGCCACTTTGCATTCTGCCTAAATACCTTGTGGCACACCAAGCGACCTAATTTGGTGATGCTACGTATCCCTGCTCGAGTTCAGTTACGAAGCCGCCACTATTGCCTCGCTCTCTGTCTTTCGAGCATGTTGGATTCATCACAAGCTTCCAAGGACGAGTTTCTGGTTCTTCTGGCGGTGCCAGAAAATGTGAGCAGTTCCTAGCGGTTGCGTGTTCGTCTGTTCGTAGTCGATGGGCTGGAAATTGCTGTTCGAGAAAGTATGACCGGGGATGTGTAGCATTGGTGAGGGCGGTACGGGAGTGTTTGCGAGTGAGCCGTAAATCTCGCCAAAGAAGTAAGCGGGCGTCGTCGCATGGTACTGAGGACCGCGGCGACGGTCGCATTAACCCCAGGACCACTAGCGAATGCCGGAGAGCCATTCATATATCTTTATGGCTTCTGTACATGCTGGTATTCGAGCCGGAGGCTGGAGGTGCCCTCGCAAAAGTTCTCCTTGGGAGCTCCACCCGCACTTGATGAGCTAGCTCCTCCAATTCGTGCCGTCTGGCATGAAATGATTCCTTTGCTCCGTAATTATGTGCGGAGAAGTGTTGGAGGCGCTGAGTGGGCCGGACGAGAACGACCGCTTCTCCAGAATTGAGACAATTTCATGTAGGTGTGTGGTGAGGTTGCACTAGCCTATGCTTTAATAGAGAGAGCTTTGAGACGCGAGCGAATCGAGGGAGCTGGGCTGACGATACCTGTCGGTACCTAGCAACACCCGCAGCGTTTTTGGTAGTACCGATGTGGCCTGGCTTCTCAGTGCTGACGATGAACAGCTTGTCGAAGCTTGCTTTTGCTCTGTGAAGAGCGAGCAGTTGATTATAGACTTAAATACTGGCGATTCGCGGTCGTCAAGGATCATTACTACCATGTCCAGGGGCAACCAGGTGTTCAGTGATTATGGAACAATCGACAGTCGTTCGTCCTCTCTCCGATCTTGGGCATCTAGTTTACGTTGAGGCAACGTGCCCTTTCCAGCTGCTTTGACCGAAATGAAATCAAGCTGACTGATGACGTTGTCAGCCCTAGGTGTGTTTTATGGAGAGAAAGGTTCAGGGTTGGTGAGGTGGCTGGCCGGCCTGTACCTCACCTTACCCCCCCACAAAAGCTGACCTTACCCCCCTCCACTTTTAGCCACTTATACCACAGTAAGTTACATATTATTCATAAATTTTATATAATCTAAATTATTAATTTTAGCCCCTTAAGCTATAAATTGCGAACTAACTAACTATTGCTAAATTATAATTAAATTATATTTAGTATATAATTAAGCCTCTATTTCACCCTAATTAATAGCTTCTCCACTATTACTACTATTATACTTACTAATACTGTTATTATTAATAATATTAGGGGTCTTAGTAGTATTATATAGTTAGCCTATATAGTACTAAAATTTACTATTACTATTATTATTAATAATATTTATAGTAGGCTTAATATAAGGCTCCCTAATTACCTTAATATAGGTATACTCTATAGAAGTAAAGTTATAATAGGCTAAATATATTAAAAATATATTTAAAGTAAGTTAGAATAATAATATATACTAATAGTAGAGTATTTATAGAATTTATAAGAATAAGACTACTTATTAATTTTAAAGTAAGGTTAGTCTTATAAAATCCTAATAACTATATCCTAGGTAATATTTTTGGACCTTTTATAGGAAACCTAAATTAGGAGAGGCTATATTATATTAATATTATATTTAAAATATATTCTAATAATAGTCTATATAAGTACTTTTTCCTCCTCCTAGTACTTAAAAAACTTATCTCTCTATATTATAAAATTAAATTTCACTATAATATCCTATTTCTTATACTTAAGAAATTTCTCTATATTCTTAATATTCTTTATTAAATAAGTAAATTATTACTCTAGGATTAAGGGTAAACTAAATACCTAATATATTAAATATATATTCTTAATATATTCTAAAGGATACTTATACCTCCTATCTCTTATACTTATTATTTTTATGAGGTATTTAAATATTTACTTTAGCCTTAGGGAGAATAAATATAGTGGACTATTAATAATTAAGAATAATATAATTCTAATTAAAAGTAGTAGTATTAATTTAACCCTAAATAAATTAATTATTTAAGAAGACTAGAAATTATATTAGTAATTATAATATATTTTAATTATATTCTATATATAGTTAAATTTAATTTTTTACTAGTTTATAGTTTAATTATTAGGACCTTTTTAATTCTTCTTAGAATTAATTAAAATAGGAATACTATACTTTTTAATACTATGGATTCCTAAAATATAATAGGTAAGGGACTATATATTCTTAAATTAATATTATTTTAATTATATTAAAAATATATTAAAAAAATATTTAGAAAATACCTTATACTATAAGGGTAGAAGTTAGGAATAGGATTACTCTTAGTATAATTCTAGTAATAAAAGATCTTACTAGGGAAAATTATAAATTAATATTTTTATTAAGTAAATTATTAATTAGGCTATAATATAATAAGAATATAATTAAATTATATTCCTTACTTTTTTAGTAGAGTTTATATTAGGGCTACTAATAATTTAGTAACTAGGAGTATTAATAAGTTAAATAAGTTAAGCTTTATATTAGGTAGAGGAATTAGCTTAAATAAATTATATTAGAATTATAAAGAAATAAGGTATAAGTTATAAAAAAAAGGGAAATAAAATAAACTAGTATAGTAGTAGTAGGATTACTACTAATAGGGTAAAATAGAGTAGGTACTATTTTTATAGTAATTAGTATATATAGGGAAAAGGGAGAAATTTTTATAAAATTATATTAATAATTAAAGTTAAATATAAAATCTAAAATTATATTAAAGAATATTATACTTTTATTAGCCTAGAATAATATTAGTCCTATTTTATAGGAGGTATTAGTAGTAAGTATATTAATTAGGTATTAATTACTTTCCTAAAATAGAATAAAAAGCCTTTTTTATTTAAAATTTACCTAGAAAATTTTTAGTATTCTCTATATAATTATATAGTATTTAAAAACTTAATTTAATTATAATTTAATTAAAATTTTATTATAATTTATATATACTTAAAACTTAAAAAATAATTATTAAGGAAATTACTTAATAGGTAAAATACTATATTAAATACTATCCTATTATACTATAAATATATTATTAATATATTTTTATTATATTTCTAGGGTTAATATTATAAATAGTATTTTAGGATATAAAAATATCCTTAAGAGTAGCCTATATTCCTAATAAATTAGAATAGTATTATTCTTATTTAATCCAGTAAAGTATTCTATTAGTACCTAAAGACTTTTCCTAATAAATCTTTTACTTTATATTATAAATAAGTACTAAAGCCTTATTTATTATAATTATATTATAATTAAATTATTATTAACTCTTAATAGGACTAATTTACTAATTAAATTATATTTATATATTATATTAAAAACTACTATAAAAAAGCTTATATTATTAGTAAGTAAGGTAGTATTAATTATAATTATATTATTAAGATTAAAAGTAAGTAATATATTCTAGGTATATACTTAATATAATTAACTCCTTATAGTCTTTTATTAGAAACTCCTTAATAATTCTTCTAAATTTAGTCCTCTTATAATACTAATTATAAAAGCTAATATAAGTAACTTAGAAGCCTTAGAGATAGATAACTCTGAGTTAGGAACCTAAGCTAAGTACCTATTTTAGAGTAGATAAGTCTCTAAACTAAAATAGCTTTAAATATATTATAATTATAATAATAATATTATAAAGGAGATAATTCTTATTAATAATAGGCCTTAAGTAAATAATATATATAAGGAGTTATTATATAAAGAGGTAAACTCTTAGGTAAGTAATACATAAGTTAATAATATATAAGCTAAACTTTCTTATTTATATAATAGAAGAATAAATAATTTAAAAATATTTAGAATATATTAGGGATATATTTTAATTAGTATTTAAGGTGAATCTCTTAATAATAAGATCTATAATGAAATTTTTAAAGTATAAGAAATGTATTATATATAAGGAAAATGGGGTAGTATTTTACCTAGATATTTCCTCTAGTGATTCTTCCTGTGATATATGGAAACTTTTTAAAGAGATATAAATATGGGAGTTAAATTCACTTAATTTAAAATAAATAAATTAGGAGATAATTATAAATATATTCTAATTATACTAGAAATATAATCTAATTACTAGTACTTCTTTATTTCTAGGAGTAACTCTAATTTTTGAATCTATATATTCTCTAGCTTAATTTTAATTATAAGTTTATTAATTAATTTATTAATAGAAGAATCCTCTTATTATTATTATTATTATTATTATTATTTTATAAGCCCTTATGAAATTATTATTATATTTACTTAGTTATATTTAAAGTATATTAGAGTTATATTAAAATTATATTTATAACTTATATTATTTACTAACTTTTACTAGGCCTAAATACTAGGTAATTTATTTACCTAATAAGAAGGAATTCTAGAAAATAAGGCTATTAGAAGTATATTTTTAATAATAATAATCTCTTAACCCTAGGGGGTTTAATAATTATTCTTCTTACTTATTTCCTATTAGAATATATTATATTTTAGGTATATTTAAAGCATATTATACTCATAATTACACAGTATTAGGCTTACTTATACTTATACTATAATACTTTAATCCCAGAAATTAGGTAAGGTTCTCTATGTCTAAGTAATTACCTCCGTATTAATATACTCTTAGTTAATAGTTTAAGCCCTAAATTACTATATTAGTATTATAACCTAAATATAATAGAAATATAAAACCTATATACTAATAATCTACTTTAAGTTTAACTCTTTATTATATATATATTTATATTAATAATTTCCCTTAATAATATTTATTTAGGGGTAAAAAGTATTCTAGACTACTAGTATAATAGGTAAAATATAATAGTTTAAGTATACTATTAATATTAGGTTTAGTTTATATATTACCTATTAAAATATAGTCTTATTTCCCTTAGTAAAGCCTAGGAAAGATATATATTATCTTCCTATTTATAATATATCTTAAATATATTTAACTTATATATAATCTCCCTAATAATAATAATATATTTACTCTTAGTCTTTACTTCTATAAGGCTTATTATTATTTTATAAAATTAATAATATTAACCTAAGCCTAAGTTATTATAAGGCCTAAGTAATACTTTAATATTATATTAAAAGTATACTTTATAGAGAATAATGGAGTTCTTAAGTTATTATTATTAAGAGTATTTCTAAGAATTAATTAAAGTTAAATAGTACCTAAAGTTTATTATATTAGTTATAGGAATATATTTTAAATATACTTTAAATATACTTAAAAGTTATTATAAATCCTAGTTAAGAACTAAGGTATTTATAATACTAATTATATAGGGATAATAATATTTTTATTATAAAGGCTTAAAGAGATACTTCTCCTATAGTTTAATTAGTATTTAGAAAATATAGAAATAAAATTTTATAAATTTACTATTAATAAAGAACTTATTAGGATATTCACCTATATTACTAGATCCCATATGGATTCAAGGCTTCGGAGTGGATACTCCGGCGGTCACATAGGCAGTCACATAATCCACACATAACTACATATAACCCTCCTTAACTGGATATCATTCCTTCCTTTAAGGCCTCCCTCTCTAAATAACTTATCTTAATTAACCCACTTTTACTTTATATATAGTAGACCTATTATCTCTACTATTAAAGTATTAGAATTAATTAGTATAATAAATTCTATACTAATTAGTAATTAACTTTATTATTATATTATAATATAATAAATTATAAATTAATAAAATTTATTATTTCCTAAATTAAAGAAATAATATTTATTCTAGAGTAATTCTAAGTCTCCCTCTATAATTAAGTACTATACTAATAAAAATAATAAATTTAGAAGGTAATAGTTTAGCCTCCCTTTTTATATTTTACTCTCTAAAGTATTAAATTATATTTTAATTAGGTAAAGTTTTAAATCCCCTAATTTATAATTAATACTTTAGTCTATTTTATAATAATCTTATTAGCCCTATTTAAATAAAGTTTTTAATTCTCCTTAATATTAATAAGGTTCCTACTATATTATATACTCTTAACCTTTTAAATAATTATAAATATATAATTTATATTTCCTCTATAATTATTTTATAATAACTTTAAAAATTATTCTTTTATTTTAAATTTAATAGAATTATTCTCCTCCCTTAATAATTCTTAATAATTCTTACTCTCCCTTATTAATTCTACTAAATTCTATACCTCTCCCTTTATTCCTCTACCTCCCTTACTCTTTATTTATAATTTATCCCTTTTAAAATAATTAATAATAAAGAATACCTCTAAATAATAATTAATTTATTTAAGTAATAATAAATTATTAATTTAATTCCTTTTTCTCTAGACTATTATAGAGTAAATTATATAAAATAGTATAAATTAACTAATTTACTTTATTATAAAGTAAGTTATCCTACTATACTTATTAAAATCTAATTTATTTAACTTTAAAAATAAATAAATCTCTTCTCTTTTATAAAGAAATTTTATAAAAGAATATATTAAATATATACTAAAATTACTTATTATTAATAATAATTTACCTTTTTATATTATTTATATAATATATTAAATATATTATAAATAATAATAATAAAATAGTAATTCTATAATAGTATATCCCCTCCTACTTTTTTAAAATACTTAAGAGAGGTAATAATTATATTTAACTTATTTAACCTCTTTTTTATTAATTTAACTTATTTAGTCTCTTTTTTATTAATTTAATTAGTTATATTAAATTACTT
>JAXISO010000283.1:0-51655 GCA_036785465.1 Colletotrichum agaves | reverse complement strand
TACTTATAATAGAGCTAGTTAAGTTTTTTATAAGGCCTAATTATTTCATAATTAGCTATTAATAATTAAACCTTATTCCCCACTTTAAACTATTTAGTGGGGCTTTATTTAGAGTTTACTAATTACTTTATTTTTTATTAAATTATTATAATTACTATTTAAGTTACTTTTATAGTATATATAAATTACTTAATAAACCTCTAAGTAGTATTTTTATAGTTCCTAGTTTATTTTATACTTATTAGTATAATTATAATTAGCTCTATATAGAAGCTATATTTTAAAAAGAAGGGGCTAATTCCTATAGTAGATATATTATAATTATTTAGTAATAGTTAAATAGAGAGTAAGTAGTTCTCCTAGTTATTCTATATAAAGTTTATTATAGTCCTAAGGATAACTTAGATCTCCTAATTAAATTACTTAATTACTCTATTAATTTATAAGTAAAAGGTAACATTTAAAAGTTATTTAATCTCTATTAGTTTATAAAACTTTTATTAGAAATAATTTATTTAGTTATTCCCCTTATTACTAATAATTATATAAGGGATTCTATAGAACCTATAATAATAAGTTATAAAGTACTTTATATAGGCTTCTATATTTATAATATTTATTATTTTTAAAATAATTACTTTACTTAGGTAATTTATAATTATTTATAAGTACTTTATATTACTTATAGTAAATACTAGGAGATTAATAATAAAGTCTATTAAGAGATAAGAGTAAATTTACTCTAGAACTAGTAATAATTATAATAGGTTATGTTTTACTTACCTCTAGATAATTCCTCCTTTATACTTATTATAATTATAAATAAATTATTATATTATATTTAATTACCCTAGTTAAAAGTACTAGTAACTAAGAATACTTAGTATATTATTATAGCCTAGGTATTCTATTATTACTAAGTTATGGGAAAGTTAAATTATTTATATTTAAAGAATATTCTTATTATTATTTATATTAATACTACCTAGTACTTAAATTTAATTATAGAATATTAGTTAACTAATTATATTAATATTATACTCTATAATTTATACTTTTATTATTATTTTAGGAGGGAGTAATTAGGCTCCTATTATTATAAAGTAGTATATTAATTAGTACTCCTTATTTTATAATTAGGCTTTATCCTATAATTATTATAATTTAGGGTTTTTAAAGACTTAAATATAGAGTAGGGGTAGTACTATATAATCTTTATATAATCTTTAAACTAAAAGAGTAGAATCCGGAATAGCTTATATTACTTACCCTTACTCTTACTTATTATTCCACCTAATTAGTATATTTTATTTATAATAAGAGAGTATATTTAGTATTATTACTAACCTCCTAGGGTAGTATAAAAGCTTAAAATTATACTTTAAGAGCTCTTCTATTTAATAGCTCTAATACTTTATTAATTTAGTCTTCTTTATAAAATATTTTAAGCCCTTATAATTAGTTACTATTATAAACTTCCTATAACTTTATAATTTTATATTCTATACTTATAAGTATATTATAATTATAAGTAGCTCTTTATTATATATTAAGTAATTATATTATATAAGTATAAGTTTTTATAAGTAAAAGGTAACTAGGTAGTAAGTGCTCTTATTATTCTCCTAAGTTAGGGTACTACTTATAGTAAATCTAGAGTAATTAGTCTTTATAAAGGTCTTTAAATCCAGATTAAATAATTATAGAATTAAGGCTATAGTAAATATCTTCTTAAGTATATTAAATATAATTTATTTATATTAGCTCTATAAGAAAATAATACTCTTACTTATTAGTTTTATAAGTAGTATAATAATTTTAGTATACTTATTAATAAAAATATAATAAAAGTTAATAAATTTAAGAAAACTCTTTATAGCCTTAATTATAATAGGTATTAACTATTCTATTATTATATGGACTTTTTCTAGGTTATATATAATTCTATAGCCTATATAGAGAATAAATCTAATATACTTAATAATCTTTACTAAAAACTCACACTTAAAGGAGTTAAGATTAAGCCTAACTTCCTTTAATTACTTAAGGACCTAAAGAACTTTTACTTTATAATTAGCCTTTAATTTACTTAAGTAAATTAATATATTATTAATATATATAATTATAAAGTTATTAAGGAACTTATAAAGTAATTTATTAATATATTATTAAAGATTCACTAGAGTACTTATAAGTCTAAATAGGTATACTAACTATTTAAATAGCCTATAATAAGTTTAAAAAGTAGTTTTCTCCTTATTACCTTCTATAATATATATCTTATAAAAGGTAGCTATTATATTTAGCTTTATAAACTACTTTATAAATCCTATATATTAGATTATTTTAATAATAAGGGGCGGGATATAATAATCCCACTTAATAATTATATTAAGTATATAGTAGTCTATATAAAACTAAATCCCACTACCTAGCTTTTTAATAAATAATACTAGTATACTTATTACTAAGTTATTAGCCTAAATAAACCCCTTATTAAGAAGGTTATTTAAGATTTTCTAAAGTATTAAAAGCTCCTTATATAATATTCTATATAAGGGTCCCTATAATAGTAAAAGCTCCTTACTTTAACTATTCTACTTAAAATTAATTTTAAGGTTTAGATTAGGCTAATAAGGGTATATAAGGTATACCTTTAAAGACTTAAAGAGGTCTATATACTCCCACTTAATATAGTTAGGTACTTATGTAATTACTATGGTATTATTACTTGGTTTTAGGTTTATTTTCTATAGTACCTTATTAATATTCACTAGGCTAATTACTTGGATTACTAAAGTTACTAATAATAATAAGGTTACCTTATTTAGGTATAAGATCCACTAATAAATAGCCCTAAATAAAATAGTATTAAATATATAAGTTACTTAAATATTATATACTAGACTTATTTTCTCTTATATTATAAGTAGTATAATTACTTCTCCTTTTCTATAGAATATTTATCTCTTATTTATATTATATACTACTTTATTATTCTTAAATTAAAATTTCCCTAAGAATAAATTTATTTAGACTTTATATTATATAAGTATAAATTCTCTAATTATAGCTACTTATTTCTATATTAAATATAATTACTCTATTTAAGGTAACCTTTTATAAATTATTTATAAATTTATAAAGTTTTTACTTTATAGTATTAATATATAGTAATTAAAGTTAGTAAGTAAATTAGAAATTAATAATAGTATAAAAATTATATTTAGTATTTATTAATATATTAATATATTAGTCTTTATTAGTCTATATAATTATTATTATAGAAGGTCTACTTATACTATATATTTATATAAAGGCCTTTTAATTTATTTAATTCTCCTTTATACTTATTACTTAATTTTATAATAAATTTACTTTTTTCCTAAGTTAGAGTTTAATTCCTCTTTATTCTTATAGTTATTATTAGTAACCTTTAATACTATAATTACTATAGTTACTATATAGACTCCCTTCTTATTTAGATAATTCCTCTAGATATACTTAACCTTATAATAATTATAATATTTCTATTTCTCCTCATGGGGTACTAATAACCTAGCTATAGGCTTTATAGCTTATATAGATCTAGTTATTTATATATTACTATTATAGTTTAGTTTTAGGCTAGTGGGATAGTTAGTAGTATAAATACCCCTTATATAACCTATCTCCTCCTATTTCTAAGTAATATCCTATATAATAACTATAAACCCCTAATAATTTATAGGGGCTCCTTATATAATAAGTTAATTTATAAGATTATAAATTAAGACTTATTATAGGAAGTTAATTTAAATTACTATATTAAATTATACTCCTCCTATTTAGGCTAATAAATACTTAAACTATAATAAGAAAATAATAAAACTTTTATTTTTTTTTATTTTAAGCTTTAATAATTAGCCTATTAATTATTATATAAGATTTAAGTCTAAGTAGGTTAAGTTAAAATACTTTATAAAATTAATTAGGTTTTAATTACCTCCTAGTCCGCCTAATTTATAATAGACTTATATAACCCTTTATATAGTATTATTTAAATAGAAGTAAATTAAATAAAACTACTCCCTATTATTTTTAAAGAACTATTAATTTATTATTAACTTATTATATATTTATATAGCCTAGGAAGGATATTTATCCTATTAGCCTATAAACTTTAGGGGGTCTAATAGAGGCTTTTAATAAGTAGTTATACTCTTAAGTAGTATTATTAGAGTAGTACTTATTAATAATTATATTAGGGTAATAGTAATAACTATAGTAGCCTCTATTATTATTAGTTAGTTATTAATAGTAGTTATTATTTCTATGAGGGTATATAGAACTATTATAGGGTTCTTACTTAGTATTACTAGGTTTTACCTAGTTATTATAGGCTCTATATAGTCTATACTATTTATTACATAGTATAATTAGTAAGTATATTTATAGTGTAAACTTAAATATATAAAGAGTAGAGCCTAGGTTTATATAATATAGGGGTACTTTAATTAATAGAATCTAAGTTAAGGAGAAGGGAAGTTCCCTGTGTAACTTCTCTAGTAATATATTTATAAGTATTATATAACCTACTTAGGGCTTATAGCTTCTGTGTGTATTTGGGTGTAGCCCGTAGATATAGTGGCTTGGGTGCAGCCTAGCCTATAATAATAACTACTTATATACTTAATAAAGTAGTATTATAAGCCTAGTAAATAATTATAATTATATGAATAATATTATAAGTAGAATCTCTATGAAATTAAAAGTCCTTATAAGTATAACTAGAGTAAAATAAGTATAATAATTAAATTATAATATATTTAATACTACTAGAGACTTAGAATATATTAAGTATAATTAATATAATATAATTTATTATAATTAGTATAAAATAGTATATTTATACTATTTTACTAATTATTATATTTATTTAATTTATATATTTAAAAGAGTATATTAAGTGAATTCTAGTATAAGAGAAAAACTACTAGTATTAGAATATTCACTTATATTACTAGATCCTACTTAGATTTAGAGCTAGAAGAATAAATATTCTAGTAGGTAGTTATATAAATAGGCACTATATATAACCCACCTACTTAAATATTATCCCTTCCTTTATAATAACCTCTCTAGGTAATAATTATTTATTATTTATCCTACTTTAATACTTATAATAATAGGTTACTTATTATCTCTATATATACTTAGAACTAACTAGTATAGTAAATCCTATAATATTATCTATTTTATTTTATTTTATTTTATTTTATTTTATTTTATTTTATTTTATTTTATTTTATTCTATTTTATTTTATTTTATTTTATTTTATTTTATTTTATTTTATTTTATTTTATTTAATCTTATTATATCTCCCTTAATTTAAATATATTATATTTTAACTTACTCTACTTTATTTTCTATATATTATATACACTATAATTAGTTACTATGGGCGCGTACCTATATAGTACAGAACAGGGGTAAATATTAACAGAGTCATTATTCTCAAAGCTTTTACTTTATGCTACTATTAAATTTAGTGGGCGGTTTCTACCGCCCTTCACCGCCGCGCGAGATCTGTAAAAGGGGTTCGCGCAGGCACTGCCAAATTGCACGCACTCTCCATGAACAATAACCAATCTCTCTATTAACAATAATATTATCTAAAAATTCCATAATTAATAATCTAATTTATATTACTAGTAATTATTTATAACTACCTAAGTTTATTATACTTTTAAAACTCACCCTATTACTCTTTTTAGTATATTTTTTACTCTTAAGAAGTCCTCTAATTAATTATATTAATAATAACTTATTAAAACCCACACCCATAATCTTAATATATAGGAGTTTATTAATACTCCCACTCTCCTAATACTTATAAGGCCTAAAGCCCCTTCTCTAATATTATTATTAAAATACTTAAATCCCTTAGTAATTATAAAGATACTATAAAATCTCTCTACTAAGTACCTTAAGGTCTATATATAATTATATAGTAATTATATAATAAATCTCACGGAATATAACTATATTACTAATAGTATTAAGGAGGTTTATAACCTTATTACCTATACTCTCTTATATAATTACTTTACTATATACTACTCCCCTTTAAATACTCTTATAGAGTAGTACTAACTACTTTTAACCTATTTAGCTCTATTAGAGAGTAACTAATACTAGTAGATTTATTTTACTTATTATAAGTTTTAGAATAATACCTTAAATAAGAGTTTATATAAAATTATAATAATTAATAAGTACCTTAATAAACTTAAAACTATATACCTTATAATAAAATAAGTTTCTAGAATTAGCTTATTTAAAATAAGTAATTAATTTAGGGCTTCTATTATTTATTATTTAATTCCCCCCTTAATACTTAGTTAGTTACTTATAATATTTAGTATATATCTTAGGAGTAGTAAAAAACTCTTAATCCATATAAAGCTATTACTAAAGCTTACTATATAATACCTATAGTATATAACCTTAAATTAATACCCCTTAAATATACCTAAGACCCTAAATTATATAAGCCTACTAAATATATTAGAACCCTTAAATAAAGAGGAACAAGTAAAAGTACTTATAAGTAATAAAATAGAGTTTACTACCTAACTTATAACTAGTATAACTATAACCTTAAATACTATTATTATATAATTAGAGGCCCTAATAACTAGGAGCCTAAAAAGGAGGTTCTTAATTATATTAAAATTACCTAATAAAGTAATTTAACTCTTAATTATAAACTATATAAAGTTTAATAAAGAAGTAGCCTATAAGGCTACCTTACTATACTAATAAGGGCTATACTTAAGAGACTACCTTACTATAATATAGGAAGAGCTTTTATACTACTTATTAGGTATAGGAGCTTATTAAGGAACTCGAGGTATACTAGGATAAATTTATAGAAGATCTTATAAATAATATAATTTTTTCCTACCTATTAAGGAGGTTTTAGTAAGAATAATAGGGATTAAGTAATTAAATTTATTATTATATATATATATAGGATTACTATTATATTTAGAAATGCGTAATTCTCTTTGTAGATTGGGCCCTGGGAGGGTCCAATCTGGGGGGGTGTGTCAAATTTGGTGGGCGGTTTCTACCGCCCTTCACCACCGCGCGAGATCCGTAAAAGGGGCTCGCGCAGGCGCTGCCAAATTGCGCGCACTCTCCATGAACAACGACCAATCTCTCCATCAACAACAATATCATCCAAAAATTCCACAGCTGCAGTTGGTTGCCCTGACCTGCTCGTAACACTATAGTCTAAGTTTATTACTTCTTAAATTTAAATTTAGAATTATATTACTTTTAAGTCTCTCTAATTAGAGCGCTATATATACTCTCTAGATATATAAGTAAATAAGCCTAATAGTTTAGAGGGGGATAGGTAGTTTAATACTTTAATATATTATTTATAGTAATTAAGTCTAAGTATTCTTAATATTATATAATAAGTAAGGTTAGAGATAATGTACTTTACTTTTAAGATAATACCTATGGTAAATATAGAAGCTTTAAGAAGTAAAGAAAATATAAATAAGAAGTAATATATAGTTCCCTATAAGTAAATTTAAAAGATTATCTTTTAAGAGTAAACTAAAGAGGAAGAATCTATAGTAACTAGACTTATTAATAAATATAATAATAATAGTAGAGATTAGAAATAATATAAATATAAAGTATATTTATAAGATATTAATAAGAGTATTAAGTAAATAATAGAAACTTTTATAATATTTAAGACTAAAGGTAATATTAAGACTTTAAAGTATAAAGCTAATATTCAAGAGCTAATTATTATAGCTAGCTAACTAATAGTAGGGTTTATATTAATAGTAAGTTAGGTAATAATAATAGTAATAATTATTTAAGTCTAAATTAAGTAATTATAAGTCTTTAGAGGGCTTAGTAATTAATTAAGTCCTTAATAAGGTTATAAAGTAATTATTACTTAAATATAATTAAAAGTATTATAAGTAATAATTATAAGTTAATTACTAAAGAGCTATAGAAGTCTAATCTTAAATAGACTTAAGCTTATATTATATATAAGTCCTAAGTAGTCCTATTGCTCCCTGCTCCTATTAGGCATGAGGGCATAACGAGAAACCAGACGATCATCAGCGAATCTGATGTGGCATGCATTGATCAGGACATGGAGCAAAGTCGGGAGTTGATCGATGAGAAATGAATATAAATTGTGTTCACCGCTCTACAAACAGTACTATCCTCTGTGTTCGCTGGTATGGATACGGGAAGCTTAGGCTCACCGGCACCATAGGCCGAACATGCCGGGCCAAAACGGCCGCAATACATTTGACGTCACTCACCAAGGTGAATTGCGATACGAAACACCCCAATTATCAAACCTCATTCGTCAAAGTTAACTCAACTACTGCGAAGCAAGCCGCTTGTAACCGATTAATACCTCTGTGCATATAAGAAAGTGGCCCTTACAGCCCTAGGTACCATACTCATCATCGCAAAACCACTCAAGCAAGATCAAGCGCAACTGCAAACCATCCTGCCACGCATTTTGGAATAATTAGTCGTAGGACATGAAGTCAGAGAGTGGAACAGCAAACCAAATGGAATTTGGGATGGGACGCGGGACGTGGGACGGGACGTGGGACGTGAGATGGACGTGAGATGGAATGTGGGATGTAGGTTGCGGGAGCGATTGGAGGTACTGTAGAATCTCAACTTGGAACTAAATGGGGTTCTCGGGCCTTTGTATATCCGGCTGAAGCCTTAGGCTGTGGTGAGGTGCCAGACGTCAGGTCAGGCTTTGGGCACTATTCAAACTGAGTGACGATCAATCAGCACAGCTCCTTCGCTAATCTTCTCGCGTTTCTCTTACCTCAAGTCCAGCCTCCTTGAATATTCCTCAACTTCAAGCATTACCACCGGAAGTTGTTGCAAGGACTCAACAATCGATCACCTGGCCAGCGACTGACCCCGCGACCGACCTTGCGACTGAAGCCACCGCCGACAGAATTCCGATCGTAGGAGGCACAGGCACGCTTGTTCAAAGACGTTCTGAATCTTGGCATATCCTGCAGCGCCCGATGGAATGAAAAGGATCAGGGTCAAGGATTCCGATGATGACAAGCTCATCCTGAGATGCGAAGCAGCCGTAGGAACCTCTTTAATAGACAGAAGTGCACAAACTGAGGCATTTACAGGTTACAAAACGGTGCTCGGAGCTGGTATGGATCTCGCGTGCAGACCTCGACATACACCAGCCAGGCTCTAGCGTTGTCGCAATAGCGGTAGACATGCACAATACGAAGGGTGCTGTCCATATTCATGATGCGAATGACGAATACTTAGGCAGGGCAAACATGAACGACAAAGGGCATACAGTAATCATTCCTTGGGATGAAGGTTGGAAGTTCATATGCTTTGGAGATATGAAAGTGGGAGAATTCCGAACCAACGAAACAATTACACCAAACGCGGGCGCTTCTGCGTATCCCTCTCGGGACAGTTGAATGAGACGAATGGTTTGATCCACCCCGAGAGGGGAATAGTGAGAGTGATTTCAGATGATTCATTCATGTGAGATAGCATCTGGATTGTGTCCAAAACTGTTATCTTGTAACCACGAGTTTCTCACCTCATACTAAAGGTTGAGCTCCTCTTTCATTCTCATTATCATTATTACCATCCTCATTGTTACTAGGAAAAGGTTAAGCTCCTCTTTTATTCTCATTATCACTATCATTATCCTCGTCGTTACTGGGATTACCCTCTCGGCATCATCATCATGGCCCTCGTTATCGGAGGTCAGTGCCTCGGGAGTAGCCTCGGAGTACTGCTATTCTATCATTGTGCTATTGTCAATTCTAGCGGGTCTAGGGAAGAATAATATATAAGTATCTATAGTAGCCTATAAGAATATTACTATATTGTATAGGTAATTGAGTATATACACAGTAGCCTAACCAGTAACTAGGTTCCATATCAGGCCCACATCACTATAAGTGAGATGTATGAGTTAGATGTTCAGAGGTATGCATTTACACCCAAATATGGGATATTTGTATTGACTCCATACAACCTCCTTTTTCTTAGTATATACACCATTTTTCAGCACATTAGTTAGTTATATATTAATTAATTAGTTTTATACTTCGTACTATAATTACTGGCTATATTATTACTTAATAGTTATGAGCCTAGTTGATTTCTAGTAAGAGAATTTTAAATTATAAAATTATTTTCTAATAATAATTAAAGTTATAGATTAGCTATAGAGTAAATCTTTTCATAATTAAAGTTATTATAACTCTAAATATTTAATTTAACTATATAATACTACTAGTAATTATATTAAATATATAATAAATAGGGGAAGTCTAAAGAAATTAGCTAGGTACCCCTTAATATAATTATTAATAGAAGAAAGACTTAGAAAAAGAGGAAAATAATTTCCTACTAAGTAATAAAAAATCCCTTAAATTAATCACTAAATAAGAGAAGCTTAAAATAAGTTTAAATAATATAAATATAAATACTCTATACTTATATAGTAATAATAATTAAATTAAATAGTTTAGCTATATTATAATAACTACTAATTAGTATAGAGTTAAGGAGTATACTAATCTAAATAAAACTACTAATAATAAAAAGCCTACTTTTATATTACTATTAAATAATAATTCATTATTTAATAATAGAGCTTGAATTATTAAGCTTAAGTATTAAAGTCAACTAGAGAACTATAAATATATTAGGGATAACCTAGTTAAACTAAGTAAAAACATTATAATATTAATTAATTAGATTTATCTTAGCTAAGTAATTAATTAGCCTAATTCTTAATTAATTCTCAAGGCCCTATAATAATAACTCCAATTAAATAACTTCTTAAAATAATACTATATCCTCTAATAATATAATACCCACTTTTAATTAATTAAATAATTCTAAGTATTTAAATAATTAATTACTTATTAGGAAATACTAGAGAAAATTATAATAGTAAAAATACTATTCTTAATAAATTCTACTTCTTAAGTCTTAGACTTCCTAAATACTATTAAAGAGATAATTCTAGACTATTATACTAATATTACTTTCTCCTTTTTAAATAATAACTATAGAAATAAGGAATAAGAGAAGGGAAATAATTAATCTTCTTCTATATAAATATTAGGTATAAAGTAGGCTTACTAATTTTACTATTAGGTATAAATATTTTACCCTAATTAGCTTATACTATTTAAGTCTCTATTATTAAAGTAACTTAAGGGGTTAAGTTTTATAACTTAGTAAAGAGAGAATAAAAACTTAAAAGGTTTAGAGAAAAAAAAGTAGAAGTATAGTAAGCTAAAGTACTTAGTATATTATAAATATTATTAGGTATTAGAATACTACTATTTAAACCCATATAAGAGAAAATCTTTATATAACCCTAACTTTATAATAAATAAGAAATATATTAAGGCTAAATAAGTATAATTAAATAAACTAGAGAATTAGAGTATTAAGGAGAAATTAGAGAAGGAGATTAAGTAACTAAATAATAAATTATTATTATTTAATAACTAGAGGAATAATAATAATAATAATTATTAGGTATTATAATTTAGATTTTAATTCTAAGATTATTATAGTAAAATAAATATATTCCTCTATAATTAGAATACTTAAAATAATAATAAATTAGTTTATTTTTCCTCCTTTTATACTTTTAAATAAGTAAACTTTATTATTAATAATACTCTCTAAAGTAGTATAATTATTAATTATAGAATTATATTTTATATTTATAATAATATTAATTAAATAAATAATTTTAATTATACTTAGTAAAAGTAGATCCTTATAAGAGGAGGAATAATTACTATAGAGGTAATTAATAAAATAAAAGTTAAGCCTAATTAAGGGAGTATAAGAAAGAAGGGTATACTAGCTTTAAATATATAATATTATTTATTATACCTAATAATATTACTCTTAATAAAAGTCCTTTAGAATAAAGGCCTTATATTTACTACTAAAATTCTAAATTTTAAAAATAAAAAGGGAGAGGTTCTCTATTTTACCCCTTATTAACTAGAATAGTATATTATTAAGTATTATCCTTAGGAAAAAAAAGAGAATAAACCTAAGTAAGTCTAATTTAATATTAGAGGTAATAATTAATTATATACTAGGTTTAAATCCTCTAAGAATAAGTAATTCTTAAAAGCTAAAGCTTAGTTATAGTATAAAAGACTAGGCTACCTAAGTATAAGAGACTTAGAATAAATAATAAAGACTACTATAAGTATTAAACTAAAGGGAATTACTAAGAATAAATATAAAGCCTATATAGTTAGTAAAGTAATTTAGTAAATCTTAAGGAGACCTCCTAACTATTAATCTATAGTACTAGGGAATTATATTACTATTAACTTCTTCTCTATAAGTAATACCTATAATAAAGAGAAGTATTTTCTACTATTTATAAATTAATAATTAGACTTTATTTAGGAATAAACCCTAAGAATTAGGAAGGAGGGCCTCTAAGTAATATAGAAGATTATTACTTATCTTAAATAATAATATAATATTATAGTATTTATTATTTAATTTAATTAGGATATAACTCTTAGGAATACCTTTAATATTTAGGTAGTAATAGAAGGAATACTTATTAAAAGATTAATGAATTATATAGGTACTTAGAACCCTATTAAGAGGTATAGTGGGATTATATTTATAATTATAAGATCTCTAAAATATTAGTTATAATTTCTAGAATCCATAACACTAGAACTTATTAAAATAATAATTTACCTAGTAAATAGACTAAGTTATTACTACTATGAATAGAAGACTCTAGAAGGTCTTATTAATAGCTAGCTTAATAAATAACTAAATACCTCCCATTACTAAGTAGAGCTCCTATAAATTAGTTATTTTAAGAGATATAAATATTAAGTATACTTATTAATAAAGACCTATAAGAGGGATAAGTAGTATATAAATAAGACTCTATTAAGGGCATATATTAATTATCTCTATAATTATAATAGTACTAATATTTACTGGATTTAAGTACCTCTACTAAGTAAAGTTCTTTAAACTTATAATATTATTTTTAATAAGAATATTATATATAATCCAAGAATTAAGGATACTAGTTAATTATATTAATAGGAACTTTAGTTTATATTTAAGTAACTTAAAATTAAGAACCTAGACTTAATTATAGAAGAGTTACTAATAAACTCTATTCTATAGAATAGAGATAAGTAACTCCACAAAATTAATCTTTAACTACTTAAAGAGGGTTAATTCAAGTTAAATACTAATATATAATTACTAAGCCTAGTACTCTTAAGAGAATAATTAGTAATATTAATTAATTTAATTAAGGGGGTAATAGAAGAAATAAATATTACCTAAGAGTAATAATAAGTTACTAAGTTAATTAAAATTCTAAAGTAAATAAATAACTTAATTTCCTATATAATAATAATAAGAAGAGGAAGACCTAGAGATTCCCATAATAATACTTTATTTAATTAGAGAATTCTAGTTAGATAAGTTAATTATTAATTAAGTACTATTATAAAGTTATTAGTAAGAAAATAGGTAAGAGAGACTTCCCTAAATTAATTTAATTTCCTATTACTAATAAATATAATTAAGGATAAGGATTAGAAAAATACCTTAGTAGAAGGCTTAGGCAAAATCTATTACTAAGACCTCTAACTAATCCCTATAAACTATATAATAGTAAGGAAATATTAATACTAGAATAAATAATTAATTATAATAAATATTGAATATTAGATTGTTTGGAATAAGGGAATATTTAAACTTATTAAACTTAAGAATATTAAAAAGGAATATTAAATCCTTCCCCTTAAATAAGTATTTATATATAAGTTTAATAAGTATAGTTACTTAAGGAAGTTTAAGATAAGGATCTATATGAGGGGAGACCTTTAACTAGAAAATGGGCTTAATACTTATATATTAATACTTACCTCATACTTATTTAGAAGTATTATAATAATTATAGTAAGATTTAATCTTAAATTAATTTAACTTAATACTATAAATGCCTTTATGAATATAATATTGGATGAGGTTATTTATATTTACTACTCTCTTAAATTTAATAGACTAGGTAAATGCCTTATACTTTAAAAAGCTCTGTATAGCCTCTAATAATCACCTCTCCTATAGTAACAAAGTCTTAAAATAACCCTATAGCTTCTAAATACTAAGCTATTAAATAAAGATAATTATATTTTTATTATAAGTAGTGTATTAGTTTTTATATTTATAAATAATATTGTAGTTCTCTTTTAAAAGGGAGATTATACTAAGGTAAGAGTTATTATTAATAGATTTAAGTTAACTTATAAAATAATAAAGATAAGTAAATTAAATATATTCCTAGGTATTTAAATTATTTAAAATTATTAATAATATAAATTATAACTCTATTTTAATAAGTATATTAAGAAAATTTATAATAAGTTTAATATTAGTAATATAACCTTATTATGAATAATAGTAACCCCTATAGTATTTAATAAGTTAGTCCCTAACCCTGGGTAAGTCTCTAATAATAAAATTCACTTATATTAATATAAATCTAAATCCATTAACTATATAACTATAATTACTTAACTAGATATTATGAGAATATTATTAAAATTAGTAGAGTTCTCCATAAACCCATTTACTAAGTATTATAAAGTAGCTAATTAATACCTTATATATTTATAGTAGATAAGGTACTTAGTAATTGAATTGAATACTAAAAATAAGGGACTTCTCTTCTATGCTTTGGATACCTCCTTTATTAATAATAGTATTACTTATAAGAGTACTTAGAGTTATATAATAATATTATTTAGAGGACTAATTTTATAAAAGTTATTAAAATAATACTAAGTTATTACCTTTAGTACTAAGGTGGAATTAATAGCCCTCTCTAGTACTATAAAAGAGTATTTTACTATTATTCAACTTATAAATAAACTTCAACTTAAGTTTAATAAAGACTTCTATATATATTATAATAATACTTAAACTCTCTAATTATTAATTACTAAGTAATCTTAAGTAACTAGTAAATTATACTATATTAATATTAATAACTTATAAATATAATAAGAAATTAAAGAAAATAAGATTAAGTTTAAATAGGTTAAAATAAATAAGATAATTACTAATAAGTTTATAAAGGCCCTTCTAGCCTAAAGCTAGAGTTAATTTATAGTCTAGCTAGGTATAGTAAATATTAGGGCTATAATTAATAAAAATAATACCTAAGAGACACCTTTCATAGTTAGAAAATATACTATTCAAATTACCTAATTCTAGGCTATAAAATAAAATAAAACCTAACTATAAAATCCCTTTTAGTCACGAGATTTCCTTATATTTACTTAGTTCTCCTTTATATAATTTAAGTTTATAAGTCTAATATTTCTACTCTATAATAAAGTTCTCTATTATAAAGTTTTATATTTTAATAATATAAACTACTATATAATATATATTAAAATAATAAAAGAGAAACTAGGACCCCTTCTAGAATTTATACCTAGCCTAAATAAGTATTACTTTAATAAGAGGTCTTAGAAGTTGGGGGACTAAAGTTTTAATAAGTAGAAAACTCTACTAATAACCTATAAATATATAATCCTCAATTTTATAACTAAAGTAGCCAGAATTCATATTTTAATAGTATTAAGAAATAATAACTAGTAGAAATCTATAACCCTAAATTAAACTTAAGACCTTAAGTTAAGTTACTAGCTCTTTTAATTAAGTACACTTAATTAAGTAGTGGGCTATACTACTTAATTAAATACCCTAAGCCTAATTTAAAGGGGGATTTCTATACTAAACTTAAATAATAATAGAATATATATATTATAAGTATAATAATTAGCCTTAGAATAAGTTTATAATAGGAATAATAAATATAGGTATAATTATTATAATATAGACCTTATAATAGCCTCATTTTAAGGTTTAAGGGGGTATATTAGGCCCATATTACTATAAGTGAGATGCATAAGTTGGATATTTAGAGGTATATATTTATGTCTAAATATAGGATATTTATATTAGCTCTATGTAACCTCCTTTTTCTTAGTATATGCGCTATTTTTCAGTATATTAGTTAGTTACACATTAATTAATTAGTTTTATACTTCACACTATGATCACTGGCTATACTGTTGCTTAACATTCTAACTAACCACAGTATATCCTTTAATAGTCAACTCCACCATTATTTTAATAATTATTATATTCATAGAATTATTAATCCTAGCCCTCTTTAGTAACCCTTACTCTCCCACTTTAGCTAATAAAGGCTATTTAAAATACTATTATTTAGTAAAAGCCTCCCCTTTAATCTATTTATTATAATAATAACTCTCTAGTGTCTTAATTTATTTAATAAAGGCTTTAGGAATAAACTCCTTACTTATCCACTATAATAGTATATTTATTACTTAAAATTCTTTTCTACTAAAGTAATAACTAGGTATTCTAACTAAATAGGTAGAATAAGTAGTATCTCTAAAGTAAAGTTATATCTTAGTTAAGTTATCCAGTATAACCCTAATATAGCTAAGTAAGTTAGAACTTATTTAGAAATTAAGAAGCTTTAATTTAATTACTTTTTCTAGTTAATAATTAACTTTATATTAATTAGTATAAATATAATAAATAATTAGTATAATTATATTTAAAATCCCCTCACTTATTCTATTATCTACTAACTTCCTAAGTATTATAATAAGTGTGGAAGAGGAGGCCATAGTAGCGGGCCGGGGGCTGGCGTTCGCAAGAGCCAGCGCAGGACGTAGGACATAGGAAGGACGTAGGTAGGACATAGGAAGGACATAGGAAGGATGTAGGAAGGACATAGGACGTAGGATGGGATGTATGTGGGACGCGGGACGCGGGACATAGGATATTATAAGCAGTCACAGATGGGACACAGGAGAGTGTAGGGACAAGGGCAGTATCCACCACCAATCCCACCAGTAATATAACAATAAGCTTGTATTAACAGTGTGCATCCACCTTACAGCAATCAGGTTATTTCAGGGACTCTGATTTATCGGTAAATCTATTCTAAATTTAGTACTACCATGCCCTTCAACTGAATACTAGACACTATTAACAGAGACCTGGTGTTGACGTTCTACACTGTTTAGGATGGCCTAGCTCACCCCGACTCCTGCGACCTAGAGCGGCCAGTGATCTGGCCGCACCTGAACCGCGTAGTGGCGGTTTTCGGTTGTCCGGTTTGCCGAGCGAGACATGCTCGTAGAAGGGTTGTTCGACGAGAGAGGCTTTTGAGGTATTTCTCCCGTGACTGCACTCGGTTGTTTGCTTCGGCGCTGATCTCGTCGTCTTGGTGGACTCGGCAGGCTTGGTGCTCGAGCCTTCGGAGACGGGTCGCGAAAACATACCACTTCCAACGCGGAAGTATCTCCTCTCGCCGGTATTCCAGGCCTTTTCGCGCCTCGGTCTCGTAGGGCTCGAGGCGCTCCTCGGCAGTGCTGTGCTTGGCACAGCAGTCACTTATCTTCGAACATCAGCGCCCGAATCGGACCGGAAGAGAGATGCAGTTCCGAGCGTAGACGAAAGGTGAAGGGAGAAATTGCGACTCAGCCTCGGATTTGCCGGGACGGTCGCGATGATTATCGACCTGGCCGTCGGGCGGGCGTGCGCCGCATGACGGCGGCGGCCTCTGTCTTGTCAGGGAAGAAGCTTGGATAAGAAGCCCCCCATCTTGGCGGCGGTCACAAGCCGTGCGGTTTTATGGTTCTCGGATAATTTGAGGGCGAATAGCTGTTGGTCGGTCGTCGCCGCAGAGACAACGGCGTTCAGGCGGTGCGGATGACGAGTGCATCAATGGCAAATGGAATCGGTTCGAAGAGAAGATACGCGCCTTGTCATGTGAGGTTGACGAGAAGAAGAATGGAATTGCTGTTGGTCTCCAAAGAGAAGGAGGAAGAAAGGCCCGGGGGTTAGGAATTCAGAGCGATTTATGCGGCGGAGGTCGACTGAAGAGTTCATCTGAATATTTCACAATTGTTACGACTTTAAGTGAGGTGAATTTCCTAGAGAGCAAGGGAGAATTTAGGCTGATGTCGGTTGTGGGATGCTCAGTTAATACGTGAAGATAACATATAAAGAAGTCAATTCCTAAACTCGTTCCCCAAGCCGTGGAATTGATGTGCTCCCCGACACACCGTTGGGTGTATCATCTGAAGTAAAGCAGCCATGAACCAAGGTACTCACCAGACTTTACAAGAAGAACACAGAGGCGATCAATTGAGCCCAGAGACTAGTCAAGAAGATTTGATCTCAGGATAAGTGTCTTTGTCATTACTTTACAGGGTGCGAAGATGAAAACACCCAAAGTTTTCGCTCTACAGACTCCAAAAACGAGGGTTGTCACTTCACATCAGAATACTCACTCAGCTCCCCGACCCGCGGCCAAGTACGTCATCTCCTCATCTTCGAAACCTCATAAAAGGAGCTCGAGGAGCGCCCCTGTCCTGCCAGAAGACGGGCTGTCTCTCAAACGTCGTGCGGACATCACCCCTCCATCCCTCTTGACGCGGAGGTCGAGGCCTGCCACGAACCGTTCGCCAAATCGCGACGCAGAACAGGACGGGGATCCCGAACGCAAAGGCGATGCCTGCACCCGACACCAAGCAGAGAATGAGCGGCGGGAGAAGCATGACTGCCCACAGGAGGATGGAGACGTTGACGACGAAGGCGCGGGCAAGGGTGACGTACTCGGCGAGGCTGTCGGGGCGGTGGTCGACGGACAGACGGACCCAAAGGAGATAGGCCGCGAGGACGGAGGCGGGGGGGAGGACGTACTGCAGGTGAGGGATGTCGGGGAAAGCGCTTGGGAGCACCGGGACGACTCTGAGGTAGGCCAGGACGCCCAGGACGACGGAGGAGAAGAAGAGCTCCCCGAGCATCTCTCGGATGTTGCTCCACTGCATTGTTAGCCGATGCCTGTTATTTCTGCTTGGTTAGGTGTTGGATGTTGGTCAGTTTGAATTGTACTTTGGTGGGAATAGCTCGAGGACTCAGGAGACGCCTGGATATATAGACGTCAAACCTCCTAGGCGATGTGGTCGAGCCTTGACTCTACAGTCGTAAGTTCTGGTGTTGAGTCGAGTCAATGTTGTTGTTCGTAGTCAACGCTACTTTGTTCGCACAAAGGACATGGTAAAGATACCACAAAAGTCTACGACAACTCATTGTTGCATCTTCGCAACATTCAAAACTTGTGGGATAAAAAGAGGAAGAGTCCAAAAGATAATCGATCAAAGAGTACCCAGGGACAATAGCCTTGTGAACCAAAGGCTTTGTTGTCTCGAAAACCCGATTCGAGATCAAAATCTTTGTCGCCTATCGTCACCAGCAAGATGATGCACCTGCAAAGATCAAACTAACTTATGCAGTCAAGAGGCATTTAGTTTTCGCCAAAGCAGTGTCCAAAGCTCATTGCCCTATAACAACACACCGACTCGGGGATTTCTCTGCTAAATCCTAACTCACATTGAACGTCCTCAAAGGACTGCGCGTTTTGGTCACGCGAAGCTCCAAGAGCTCCCTCTACTGGGATCTTAACCCAATTCATTCGTTATTAACGCCGCTGAGTGAAAGCATTCGTTTCCTGTGCCAGTCGAGTAGGGGGTTTACTTGTGATGTGAATCGCTCCACCATCTATCAACACCACATGCGATGGTACTCCTTATAAACTCAGGATCCTCGCAGTTGGAACTTGGCCCCAGAGCACAGGACCATTAGTACATCTTCCCAATGATTACAGCCATGTTAACGAGTGTAAGCCTTTTCTTCCTACCCAGACATGTGTGACCAACGAGGCTAATCTACATACGTAATGTTGAAGAAATCTTGTTTTTTGGTGGGGTGTATTTCCTTTGCCTTTCGTAAGGGATACTTGATGACCGTTTCCCACCTGCTATGAAACATACATCATGCGGGAGGATACTGTGCCAAATGTACTGAACTTTCTCGGGCCGCTTCGCACGTCTCACTCAATCACCATCTTCAGGGTCGAGAAGAATAGCCTTGACTCGGCTCCTTTCCCTACTTAACTCAGTATTTCCCAGCACTGGAGGCCCTGTGCTGCCAATTCATTACACGACGTCGAACCGCTATGCTTCAACAGTTGAGAGATGGATAGACATTGCTACCTGTTGTCTTGGGTTAAATTGATATCCGGTCCACATTTTCATAGCATGATCGGGCCCCCATCATCCCTCAATTTCATCTAAATTTCATCTAAACTGGGCAGAACTGTTCAGAGAACTGTCAATGTGTGAGGAATGGGAGAAGAAGCCTACATTTGTCTTTCATCACGGCCGCGAGCGGCGATGAGCTTGTGCACCGGGTCTACGATGATGTAGTCCTTGACGACAGCTGTCCCGTTGCGAAGGGCAGCAACTTGCTCGTCTGTGCAGGTGCTTGGGTCGAGAATATAGCAAAAGTCCTCGTACAGGGCCGGGATGCTGTTCTTGATGCCGAAGGTATCTGGAGGACCCTCGCTGCTATACGTCAGGTTCGTCGCCGTGTCAATCTTGCCGGTTGCGACGTCAAGATTGAACAAGGCTCGGTTGAAGATGCGGTAAGTAGTCTCCGGCTGGTAAGACGGCACGGCGTGTCCAGCCTGATAGACGCGGACGAAAGACAGGTTTCCAAACTGGCGAACCTGACCGCCTTCATAGCTGTCGTTCGTCCGGAAAGGCTCGTAACCGGCTGCAGAAAAGTTCTTCTGGCTCTCCCACGGAATGGCGAGGGATACCTGCTCGCCACCGATCCAGTTGCAAGCAAAGTCTCGGTCGCCGTACACGAGAGATACCTTGATGCCGCGATGGAGGAGGTAGGCGATGTCCTCGAGCCACCCCGGCCGGGGGTAGTCACCCACGCCGCGGAATGCTGCCGCGGAAGCGCCGGAGCTGCCGGTCCAGTTCAGGGGAACTCCAAGGGCAGCTTGCACGTGAGGCTGGTTGAGATAGCCTGGCGTGAAGGGCGGCGGGAACGGTGTCGACTTGATTTGGGTCACGTCGTAGTAGTCTCGTCCAGAGAGATCCATGTAGGGGTCGCGCACGTTATTTGTGCAAAAGGTCTCGGCACGCTCACAAATCCTGTTGACGGTTGTGTTGGTTCCGATGTTTTCTGGGTCGTACAAGGACGACATCTCCCGACAGACATCGATTCGGTCACGGCAGCCCCCTTCACGGTAGTATGCGTCCAGCATGCCCTCGTAGACGGTCTCATTCACGGCTTCGATGCCGTACGTGTTGTTAAATGCCATTTCTGGGTAAGACGGCCATTGCACCCGGCGATCAATGCAGCCGTTGACGATCAACAGAGTGTCCAGATGGAGCATGTACTTCTCGCCGTCTGTGCCGTCCCAGGTGCCGTTTTGTATCTTTTCGTTCTGTTCCTGGAAGTAGGCCGCGAAAGCGGGACCATATCGACCACCGTACGACTGTGTTGCGATGCTGATACGGTCGTTATTGGGATGATATCCCGGGAACTCCTGGAACCACACTTGAGAAAAGTGCCAGAGAGCAATCGCGGCGTTACGGCTCCCCCAGCTTGTGGTGTTGCGGTTGCCACTGGCGTATGTACCCGTTTTGAATGTGACGTTCTGCTCTGGGATCGGAACTGAATCGTTCAGCGTCTGCACTCCGCCGAGCAGGTCTCTAGTAACGTTTCGCAACGAGTCGTACGAGAAACCAACCTGGACAGGCTGGTCGATGTACAACATGTTCACTACAAAAAGGTCAAACGGTTTCTCATATCGGGGTGAAACGACCTCACCGTGGTTGTTCCACGACCACTCGCTCGGGCGCGTGGAGTTGGAGTCCCCGTTGATGTAGCATGGGCCATTCTCGATGAAAAGCCCTGACATGGAGGAGCTTCCGGGGCCCCCATTCAGCCAAATCGAAAGAGGCGCATTCTCGGGGTCATTCTTGGCCTCGAAGAACCAGAAGAAGGTGTTGATCTCATAACTCTGTTCCTGGCCTACGCCCTCGAGAGTTCCCGGGGGAAGGTGGATGTAGCCCGCGTACGACCTGACTCCCTCGGTCGTCTCGCAAAGACCAGGCTTTGTTCGTCAGTCAGCAGCAGTCCGGCTGTCGAGGCAAGACCCCCGCACCTCTTTGAAACTGATGGTGATGTTCTCGTCGAACTTCGACCTCAGCAAAGTCACTCCTTCGGGAACCGGAGGAAATTGAGCGAGTGAAGATTGAGCAAGGGTTGTCGCAACAGCGATGGCTGGCAACACCGACCGCATATTGCCGCTCCAACAGTGTCGATCAGGAAATGCCTCTGAGAGTCGCAGCAAAAATGCACCTTATTCTGCGGAGGGTTCGGGGGACTGACGAAGTCAAATAGAGTTAATCCCTACAAGATTTCCCCGCTCTGAAATTGTACTGACCTTCCTCCTTTGGAACTCATTCACTATCATTTTGCCATTAGATAGTTTGCACCGCCAAGCTCGTCGTATCAAGCTCGTCGTATCAAGCTCGTCGTATCAAGCTCGTCCGGATTGGTATGTCTTCTTGGCGAGATATACAGTGGAAGTGTGCGGGGTTGATGGGAGAGCGGGAGATAGCCAAGACTCAAATACGGAGTTGCAGCATCGAAAAATCGCCAATCAACAGATTTGATGCTTGGTAGAACTATGATCTAGTCCCGCTTTTGGTGCAGTGCCGAGCACTTCTTAATCGGGCTGCCACTAATCTGCCCACGAGGACGTCATGTTGGATGATGCGCTGGGAATGAGATGTCTGCACGGCGATTGTCAAACGTTTACATATCTCTCTACAGCAAACTGCGAATAATGGAAAATAAAAAAAAAAAAAAAAAAACTTATGAGCAGATCAATTTAGGCCAAGGGTACATCTGCGCGCCACAGAGGTACGTCGACTCGACTTCAAGGTGCCGGAATTAGTTCTTGGCCCATTTATGCATTGCTCCGGCAACACGGCTCCTGCCCCGCCGCCACGGGCCGTAGTGGATCGAGCTGCGGCGGCATTCAGCGGGGGCACGCCGTAGTGGCCGAACAAGAGAGCCAGTCTTAAAGACTTGGCTTATGAGAACGCCTCGTACAAGAAGTTGGTTGCCAAAGTACCGAGAAGCATCATCATGTCGCCGGCACCGGGGGCCGCAAAAAAATACAACGTTTGCATGGAGTTTGGGCCTAGATGGCGACATTCCGGAAAGAATGGCGCCGTCAAATCGCGTTTCAGGGTTCCCCGCATAATCGCAACATGCCTAAGATGACGCCTTCTCATCAAAAGCTCATGATAGCCACTAAGAAGCGCGATGTCGTGTATTAACCCTGCTTAGGCATCTTCTCTGACAAATGCATTCTTATTCTTCGTGCAGTGATTGGTCCCTCAAGGTCTCGTTGGGGACTCTTCGTGACACTTGATCTCGAATAAGTACTCCGCCTCAGCTCACAGTTCGATGAACTCCACCGCCCAAATTTGGGTTAAGGCCACAGCGTGGTAGCTCGGCGTCAACAAAATTCATAAGAACTGGTGGTTCTCCCGACCTCCGCTGCACATCCACACACGACACACTTGACAATTTGCATTTCACTATGGCTGCTGCTGCAATTCAAACCCCTTTTCGGCCTGGACCACCAGGTCAGCCGGACATCGGTTACACGCCCAATCGTGACACCTACCTTTCCCGACTCAACCGCCGTCTGAAAGAAGAAAGACTGGACAAGACATTGCCGAAAGGATTTCCACAGAAACTAGAATCTCAGCTTGTCTGGGATGGAAACACGTTGGCCGAGACTTATGACTGGAACTACGTTCTCACCGATGCTGATAAGAAGGAAGTGGACGCTGCCCTCCAGCACTTCAAATGTAGGTGATCGGGACATATCTTCGCGGCTCGCAACAAAGTTGACCGTCCACAGCGTTGAAGAGACATCTCGGGGATATCGGCCAAGAAACGTTTCCTTTGCCTAACCTCCACAGCACTCTTCGTAAAATATCGGATGAGATTCACAATGGCCACGGCTTCAAGGTGGTGCGAGGGGTGCCCGTCACTCAGTATAGCCGCGAGGACAACGTTATAATTTACGCTGGCATCTCGTCACACGTCGCACCTGTTCGCGGCAGGCAAGACAACCGCTTCAACGGAGAGCCTGCTGATGTAGTTCTCGCCCACATCAAAGATCTCACCAAGGTTGTCGATGCCGACAGGATCGGAGCACCAGCGTACACCACAGAGAAGCAGGTCTTCCACACCGACTCCGGTGACGTGATCGCACTCTTCGCTCTCGGGGAGGCTGCCGAGGGTGGGCAGAGTTACCTGTCCAGCAGCTGGTTCGTCTACAACGAGATCGCCAGGACCAGGCCTGACTTGATCCGGACGCTGGCGGAGCCATGGAACGCCGATGAGTATGTTGTTCTTGCTCTCTGTGAGTTCTCTCAACCGCTGACTGGAGGCTCAGGTTTGGAAAGGATGGGAGGAAATACACCACTCGACCGCTCTTGCACTTCCAGCCTGCGGTGGATGGCCAGCCTCAACGACTCATCATCCAATACGCTCGGAGAAGCTTCACTGGGTACTGGGGCCTCCCCCGGTCGTCCGACATTCCTCCCATCACAGAAGCACAGGCCGAGGCCCTCGATACGCTGCACTTCCTCGCCGAGAAATACGCCGCGTCTCTCGACTTCCACCAGGGAGACATCCAGTACGCCAACAATCTCAGCATCTTCCATGCGCGTGGGGGCTTTGTTGATTCCGATGAAAAACAAAGGCACCTGATCCGACTTTGGTTGCGAGACCCGGAGTACGCGTGGAAAACCCCCGAGGCGTTGAAGGAAAGATGGGATCGTGTCTACTCTGGTGTGACCCCAGAGAAGTCGGTGTTCCCACTTGAGCCACAAATCCGCAGCGCTAGCCGAGGAGACATCAAACCGGAAGAAAACGCGAGCGCGAGGACTTGAGCTAGACGAGCGGTAGACTATATCAAGCCCTGAGCCTCTGCCAGGTAACCCTTAGTCGTATCAAGCTACAGACAGAGCCTTACTTGGCTATCCATGAAAGTGTGAATTGTCCATTGCATTCGTTGGTTTTTCCAGGCCTCGAGCAGAGTGCTGTTCCACTAGCAGCCTTGGAAGCCTCGCGTTCCGTCGCAATTGATCACAAGGAACCATGGCTGCCTTGGTCATCCATACGTAAGTGTCTTGTCGCTCGCCTTGGCATGAAGCCCAAAACATGCCACATTGATTTTGAAAGCTCTCAGGTACCCTCATGGTTCATTGTTCCGGCTCATGACAATTCTGTGCCAGGATAGCCGTGATTCCCTGGGTAATCCGGCATGACGCCAAGAGGTGGTCTCTTCAAGGTTTTCGTACATTTGCTTGCATCTTCGACCTCTTGCTTCCTTAACGGATAGTCGATTTAGTGAATGATCTATGCCATTTGATCTGCATTGCAATAGTTGATAGGCAGACTGGACAGACACTTGCCAAGGTCTTTGGGTCTCTTCAGGCAGTGTCATTTGGAAATTTCAGACGTAGACCAGCGCGTATACCAACGAAAGTATATTTATTCTAGATTCATCAAGTATGACCTTGTTCATAGCAATGCCTCGCCTCCCATTCCAGGCCGGGCTCAATACTGGAAACGCCACCTAGGATCGTTATCCCCAGGCCAGTCATTCAAGTCGCCAATCGCGTTGACCTCCTCGGCAATGGCTTCGCGTCTCTTGTTTTCCCCTTTCAGCACGAAATATAAAATCGCACATACGGCCACATTCGCAAGTAGGTAAGCAAGAGCCATTGAGTGTCCGACGACGTATCGTGGTCCGTCATTCGAGCGGTAGAGTTGAGTGCCCATCACAGCACCAAGGTTTCCGATGGTGATCTGCATGGCATTGCCGACGGCGCGCTTTGTTTGTCCAGAAACGTTGATGGCAGGCCATGAGAGAACCAGGGCTGTTGCAGGGTAAATGCCGCCGGCGGCGAAGAAAGTCCCGAGATATGAGACGCCAGGTTTGCCAGCCGGGTCGGTGTTGGCGAGGAGAATGATGTAGCCGATGGCTGCAAAGGCAGAAGATCCCATGATGGAGAACGCTCGACGGCCGGTTCGCTCAGAGTAGACGGCAACCACAAGCGTCGTCGCGAACGCGAGAGCGTAAGGCGGAATGGTGAGCAACTGCGCTTTTGCGGCGGTGTACCCGAGGTTGCTGATGATTGTGGGCTAGCTTTGTTAGTTCACTGCTCTGAGCTCGGTTCATCTGAATATGAGAGCTCACCAAGAAGAGAGAAAAAGTATACAGGGGAAGACTCATGGTATGGAAACCTAAGCCATAGAGCCAGCATTTGGGATCCTTCATCGCGTCGAAGACATTGCCCCACGTGAAGCGCTCGTCGTGAGTTGCGTCGCTGTCGGCGGCAAGCCTGGCTCTGATGAAGCGACGTTCTTTATCGGACACAAACTGGGCCGTGTCGGGGTAGTTCTGAACGAACCAGTATGCGGCGAACGCAATGACTACGGTAGCAATACCTTCCTGTTCCAAGTAAGCATCTCAAAAGAACACAAAGTGATACGCGGAAACTCACGAGAATGAAGATCCACCGCCAACCATTAGCCCAAACGATGCCCCTCATATGCCCGATACCCTGTAAAAGTCAGTCGCCGGTGTACCTGAACTATGGAGTGCACTCACCCAGGCAAGAATACCACCGAAAGCTCCTGCGAGCGACGCTGCACTGAAAAATAACGAGATGCGGTACTGGCGCTCACGGCGCCTGTACCACATGGAGAAGTAGAACACAACTCCTGGAAAGAGACCAGACTCGGTCACACCAAGGAAGAACCTCGCAACGAAGAAGCCAGCCATGTTGGTGCAGATACCCATAAGAGTGGCGACGACGCCCCACGCGATGGTAAGCGTAGGAAGCCAAAAGCGAGGCGTTGTTCTCTTGAGGATGATGTTGCATGGAATCTGCATTGCTAATTAGGTCCATCTCAGACAAGCTTGCATCAGAGCGTGACTGACCTCGAAAAGAACGTAACCGATGAAGTATAGAGTGAGACCAGTCAAGTACTCATTACCAGCTGAGAGAAGACCAGTCAGAGGAGTTCAACGCACACACGCTTCCCGCACTCACTCATATGCAGGTCGCCTGTAAGACCCTCAATTCTTGCGTTGCCAACTGAACAAGAAGTCAGCGTTTGAAAACTCGCACCGGATCCTGCTGTGATTATCTCACCATTGGATCGATCGAGGAAAGACAGCAGATACAGAATCCCAACAGCCGGAAGCAGTTTGGCATCCAGCTTTCGTAACAGCTTCTTCTCGTCCACGATTTCCTCGCCGAGCTCGACTTCTGAAGGGCTGTCCGCTCCGCTAGAATCTTTCACGGGCACCTCTGACGCCTTCTCAGGCAGAAGGTCGCGGTTCGGCGCACTCATCGCGCCAATCTTTTCTCTGTATCTGTACGAAGTCCGGTCGCAGGTTTCATATGAGGTCGTCGAGTTTGACGTGGTTTTTGTTGGTGGGAAACTCTAAGACTAGCCTCACGGCTTTGCAATGCTGGCAGATGGAGGACCGGACGGCCGGGTTCAAATCTCTGCGGGCGAACAGGTAAATGAGATTGGCGAGAGACAACTAGCAGCCTTCAAAGTTGGGGGGGTCTCTGCCGCCCCCTCTTTGGTCGCGCTTCTTCCGGGTCTGTGCACACATGTTTGAGCTTTTGCGTTGCCGTTTTTCCCAGGTTTCTATGGCATCATTCGTCCATGATGACATTAGACGGCGCCCTCTTCCCTCTTCATCCTAGCTGTCGTTGCAGATTGTCGTGACCAGGTGGATTGCGCGAGTGATGGTGGGTGATGAGACACAACTTCAATCTGGTTTGATTGGTCCGAGTATTCTCCATTCTGGGATCACGACATGTCCATGACGATGGCGACATCGCCGACCAGGGCTCCGGTTCCGCAACTTCTCCAGAAAAATGGCTGATGACGGGATTTGTTGGTGGATAACTTGACTCGCTTGGCAACTTTAAATGTGAGCCCCGGCTTTTGGTTGCGTGCAGGTCAAATTCTTGTTTCTCCGCGCATTTGGATTGGTTTTGACACCTGCCGCAGGTACCGGTCGCGCGGTACCGGGTCGGCCGCAGCGACCGCTCCGACCGATAACGGACGGCTCATCAGCCCCTAGGCATCGGCCCGGCCCCACATATTCGGGATATCGAGCTTAGGGATGCGAAAGAGGCGGGCACCGAATCGGCTCGTTGGCGGAGGGTTTACCGAATTCAATGACCTGGCAGCCGAAAGTCTGACGGTATAGAGCAAAGCAGTCATCCTGAGACGAGATGTCGGAGCGGCTTACCAGAGGGCTGGGGTCGTTGGTCGCTGGACCGGTAGGCGCAGCGCCGCAAACGTCGCGCTTCTTGGGCTGCTGAGTCTGGCCGTTATTGCTGTTGTTCTGGGTGGGGGCAGCGACAGGCACGTCAGTCCATGCCTTGTCGAAAACCATAAGGTTCTAATTTGATTGAGGAGGCACACAAGCAGCGGGTACGCTGTAGAGGTAGCAGAGAGGCATGGTTCGAGAGGGTTGAAAGCCGAAGACAACGGCCTCGCAAAGCTTCCGGCAGGCGTCGGCAGTAGGCGCGGCAGGCTGAGAGCGAGGAGTAACACGGCATTTACCGGGCCAGCAGGAGCAGTGTTGCACGTGTTGACTCGGATGGAGCGGGGGCCGGCCTGGGCCTCATCGGCGAAGGCAACAATGGTGGCGACGGTGAAATGCATTTTGACGGTTGGGTGTTTTGAGAAAACTGAAAGGTTGACCAGAAAGGTTGAGCGAAAGTGGTTGGTGCCGAAAGAGCGAGTTGAGAGAATGAAAGAGTCCTGTGAGTGATTGGATAGTGAACTGATTGATGGTGGTGAGGAAGAAAAGGACATACTGACGGAAGAAGCTTCTCCCACACATCGATTGATGCTCTACAAAGGACGAAATCATCATGGAGAATCTTTTGACGCGGGTCTCAGCACCTCGATTCTCCGGAATACATAGGCGGAGAATTTGATCGACCATCGGATGCCACGCCATGATCATGAGGCCCTCGTCACGGACTAAAAGACTTCACAAGGGACTAGCTGCCGCAAAACCGGTGTTGGCCATCGAGATGTCTTCTCGCATTTGATTTCCGTCATTTCAGCAGATGCTTAAATACTATAGCCGCAATAAGACACAAGGGCCACACCCGCCAAGTGGGAGGGCATCCTAGGAAGCTTCATGGGTTCATCCGGCATCTTCATGCGACGAAGCAATATTTTGGAATCGAACATTGCATCGTAGCGAGTTTTCAACGAAAGATGCCGAGCGAGCCAAAAAACTGTGTGTGGTCAAGCGGCTGTTTATATCCTTTGAAATAATACGACGTTAACAATACGTGGTACGTCCCATAGTTATGCTGTACTTGCTATAAACCTTGGAAGACCCGCGGCCTTTGTTGTTACGTACCTCGCTGTCGAAGCCGTTGCCAGCGCCCTGCACTTGCGGAAGCGCCATCTAGTGCCAAGGAGTAATTGTACTGTCTGGCATCTTTTATACCATTGGAACTTCCATTTACTGCCAAGAGCTTCGTCGCTTGCAGTGTGGTTTTTATCCCGGATATATATGCAGTCCTGAGCTGTGCAAACACTAAAAAAGAAATGATTAGTCGAGTGTTGTCAACACAAGACTGAGCCAGAGGTTGTGCCGCAATCAAACGAAGCTCAGACTCTTGAACCTGGGCTGCCTTTGGAAGGAAAGCTCGAAACGGTGGTTCCTCATAAAGTGTGATGCTTCCCTTCCCAGCAAATATCTCGACTATTTCATCCCTAGCTATTGTGAATTCGTTACAGAAGCAACAGAATAATTATCTCTCATTTGACTAACGCATGGCGATGCTATGGCGTATACCTGATGAAACGAATTCTGTTTGCGTACGCTGCTGACTGAGAAGCCTTAAGGGCTTGGCTATTTTGGTGTTCAGAATCCCGATTGATCTTGTGTTACGTCGAAGTATTCCACGCATACATGAGTTTCGTTGTAGTGTGGAAATGATAAGTCTCTTTACAAACCATCAATAGATCCCAAAAAGCCTGGTTATTTATGTGACTATAGTATGATTGCCACCATATCATCATCTGGTCGTCTTATTTAGTGTCTCTGAGGGGAAGACTGTAATCATCGTCGTAGACGTCTACAATAAATTGCTAGACGACATTTTCCGAAATGTGAAATGACATACGCCCCTGAACCAAGCAGCGGCACTAACCACAATAAACCACGCGAAAATAAAACATGCTGATGGAGACGTAGAATGCGCCACGTCCACCTGCGAACATTAGACCCCACACCATCAGCCCTAACCAGTACAAAAATGTGCAAACTTTGAACCACCAGAGCGAGATCCCCAGGGCTTTTGCCACTTTCAGAATTCCCTCCATGTCCCCAGATCCGCGATGATTCTTCGCAGGGATAGCTGACGTGTTGGGATGGGGAAGAGAAGCATTGTCCACGTCACTACCATTTTGTGACTCCAAAATCTTGTGGCGGCCTCGCCTGACTATATTTCGCTGCATTACGCCGGGAGATATATCCGGATTCTGTGCGTTGCGTCTCGAATATGGCGTATGTCTTGTAAATGTGGCTGTGGGAATGGCATTAGCTAGGCCTCTTCAATGCAAAGCTGAGTTATAGGTCGATCACAGCAAAGTTTACCTGAGAAAGCCTCCCATGCGGATAGGAATGGAAGACAGACTAGGATCAAGGGGACGACTTGACCAAAGTTCGGCGCCATGTAAGGCTTCATGCCTGTATCCACACAGAAATTCCAGAAATTGCCCAAGCCGAAGATTAAGTACAAGGACAACCAAATGATATCCCAGAGAAGGCTGGTCGAGATGCTATTCATCCAAACTTCGAGGAATAGAACCAAACGCTTGAATTCGATTTTCGGAGGTCCCCAAACAACGACGCGGTTCCCGGGCACACTACCTTGTAGGCGTCTTCGCCATTTTGTCCAAATAACACACGTAACCAGCAGAATGACGAGAATAAGCACAACCAAATTAAAGATCACTGCCATCTCGTCAGAGAACCAGTCATAATCAGGTCTCTCCGCGTCGACAAACCGAACGTTTTGACTCGCACATTTGACCGAGATATGACGGTTGAATCGGAAAGTAACAGAGTCGGAGATAACCACGCATATGATTAAGAGGACGGGGAGGACGGCCACAACTACGAGTCGAAACTTTCTCAAACGCTTGCTGGTGCCGAAATGTTCGCGCAGCAGGGAAATAGCGCAAATATGAACGATGCAAGAAAAGTACCCGAGTTTGGTCGCGATCTGGAAAAAGTGAACGGAGAAGGAGTTGCTGAGATGATCGTTGAAGGTCATACATGTTGTCGTGATTAGAGGGCCACTCCTGTTATCAGGCTGTTGATCGCTCATGGCCAGTATGAAGTTCAAGCCCTCCGAAGGGAAGGCAGAGGCCAGAGAGCCCACGAGGGCACCGGCCAGGAACGGACAAATGAACATGGTGGATGGTGATGAGTGCCACGAGAAGGTAAAAGAGAGACTGAATGGCATAAGTTGGGAGTGACAAAAAGACCAAGGGGAAATGGAAGCGCAGGCAAACTGTGCTAGGCGGCGAGTGAAGGGAATCGTGTCAAGAAGCGACAGGCCGCGAGAGCTTAAGTATGTCGCAGATTATCCGGGTCACGGCAAATGTGAAAGCTCATGGAGTCTGAAAACTTTATTACCCTAGTGAATATCGATAGTCCCTATGCTGCTGTAGAGCCAGTCTTGCTGGGTCTGTAGCTTTTATGACTTGAAAAGTAACTTGGACTTACTATAGTAGGTTATAATCTTTAAGCCTAGATTCAGCGAAGAGAGATTCACGTGGAGGGTACCAGTATCTGACGTTCATTCCCATGTCAACGAAGGATGTTTCTGGGACATGCCCTTATGTGACCCATGCGTGGCTGGAAAGGGTCGTACGAAAGTACGTGGAAGGGAACATGTAAGTGAATCGCAGTTAGGCTGACTCGTTGCAGCTAGACGCTTATTTCCCAATGCAAAGGAGGGAGTCAATGAAACACGGGACGTGATGGGTATACTGCGATTGCCCCGCTGCAGCCTCACAGGTCCGGCAGCAGGGAGAGGCCCGGTTGAACAGGTGCTATTAAAGGTCTTGAACCGTGGATGGCCGGTCTGACCGAGCCTCGGGGAGTGTGGGAGCGATCGGAGAGCCAAGGCCGGCCGAGATGATTCACACCTGCACTCTACATTAAGGAACTGCCGACTCCGCTCACCGGGCGAGGTTGTCCGAGCTCAAGGGGGTATTCGTCCTCTCTTGGTCTTTCTGCAGATCAGCTTCCAGGTCTTACGCCTCCCTTTCGTGATAGTCTGGACCTATGATATCCCTGCTATAGATCTAGCTTGCAGCAGAGCCCCATAGATCCCGGGTCGTCATATGGGCCACCAGTTCATCCCACATTCCGAAACAGCTCTCGTCTTGACGTGCTTTCGTCCCGGGATAGCCTGGACCGCGAGAAACGACGACGGCGCTTCCGCAGCCTTTCGTTAGTCGAGGGTGCTTTTCGTCCCATATGTCTGCAAAGCTTGGCTACTTGCCGGACGGTTATGGTTATGACCAATGCGTCAAGGAGATGCGACGAACGATCACATATTCACCGATCCTATCAATGTGCGTACTGATTTATTGGGTTTGGCCGTGAGTTCCCAAATTTACTGAGTTGTGTCAAGAATGGGATAGAAACCATCAATTTGGTGAGTTTTGCCAGGGTCAAAGACTGCAACGCAGGATAGCTCCGACGAGTGAACCGAGCGTCCGGTGCTTTTTATTTGATCGATACTTACCCTCAACCAACTGCCTACTGGGATCTCACCTCTTCATCCTCATTCCCCTAGTCCATCCTTTACATCGAGTCTCTTACGGCCTCATCCAGTCGTTTAGCAAGCTTCACCCTCTGTAGGTGGCCAAATCATCCCGCCGTCATCATGCAGCTAGTCGAAACCATTCTGCTGTGCATGGTCGCGCTCGCGGCTGCGGCTCCTTCAATGAACTCCCGTCGCGCCGTTCAGGAGATTCGTCCTTTCCAGGCTTACGCCTAAGGTACCGGCATTGGTAGACTCTCCATGTTCTCCTCTGGAGGTTGGGTACTGTATCTTTTCGAGCTTTCTTGTCGAGGGTTTGAAGTTCCTCAGTCGCTTGTACATAGGAGCCATAGAGCTCGGAGCGCACCCTCCTCTGACCGTCAGACTTCCGGCTTATGTCCTATGGTTCCTTCGTCTTTGTTGAAATTAATAATTGCGCCATGGAGTGTCTGTTATACCACGCCTGGCTGCGTTGATGGCGTCTACAGCCTGATGTAGAATCAAAGCGGCGACGACCTTACGGACAAGACCATCCTCACCTTGAGGAAGACGCCTCCACCGAACGCACAACGATTTTCTGCTTAAGCTCTGTACCTTGAGCATGCAATTCCAAGAATTTATGTACACTTGTCAACATTCTGGGCCATAGGATAAATTAAGACTAGAGTCGCTAGTTCGGTGGGGAAAAGGCATGGTTTACAATAAAATTAGCACGTAACGGGTTGTAAATGTCAATTGTATGAGAAGTAGATTGGTTTGAATTTTGAACAACCCTGAAATGATCCATTTCCCGCCGTTTTATGTATCCATCATGCTGTTCGTGACGCGGTAACTAGTATTACAAAAGTTCCTTAACCCAACTGCTCATCGCCGCTCGCTTGCAAGCTCCTCGGCCGATGTTGGGGGAAGATTTTCCGCAGGAGTAATGTTTTGAGGGTTACCAGAATCGCCTCGTGCTCCTGGGGCAACCCCGACATCTAGGCGGCGATCACGGAAGTTGTCCTTCCCTGAAGCACCGACACCTTCAAGACCAGCGCTCTCCTTGGCGCGGCGGCCAGCATGGGAGCCGTGAAGCTCTTGGCTTGTCTGGCCCTGCACAGGCTTGCCGAGGCCGGTGTGGACATCGGCAGACGTAGCGCCGGGGAAGTCGTTAGCCGCTGTGCGACTCGAGGGATCCACGTCAGGGTTCAGAGCCTGACCCGGGGTCTCGGAAGCCGTGTTGGGTTGGAATGTGTTTTCTTTGGGCGCAGTACCCTTAGGATGTGTTTGAGCGTGGAACTCGGGGTAAGCATCATTGCCAACCTTGGTACCGGGGGCGTGCTGAGAGTGATATTAGATAATGCTTCAAATAGTATGCTGGCAGGGCATCGAAACTCACTCCTTTGGTGGTCATAGGCTCGGAACGAGGGACACTAGGGTGAAACTCGCCCTGCTTGTTGTTGATGGAATCGATGTTTCTGGTGGCAGACATTTTGATGTGATTTTTGAGAGGTGAGTATTGAAGATTGGGTAAGATGATTTGATTTGTGGTTTGGTTCGACCGGGTATCTCTGAGGATGCGATTGATTTGATAGTGCAGGAATCAAGGGAATGAAGTTGACTTGCAGCAAAATTCATCATCTTAAGTATCTTTTTGAAAGCAGCACCAACGCTTTGTCGAGTCGACATTGAGGTGCTCATGATGTAACATCACAATTACATCACAGCTGCGGAGGATGAGATAACAGCACCACTTTTCTCTATGTAGGGCCAGTGAGCTAAAACGCAGCAAGGACCCTTATGATGTCAGTAAACCTAGTGGAAGAAACAAAGCCAAGTTGATGGAGGCTCAGAACCGGCAAATCGACATCGAAAATCCCGAGGGATCCAAGAATAAGCTCTCAGTGGGTGGGTGCGTTGGACGTGCCCGATCGCCGCACGGCGAAGTGGTGATGCGGACGTTCCCAGTCCAGCGTTGGTCCGGTCTAACTCAGTCAACTCACCGAAGTCAGCGATCCTCACCGAGGTGAACAAAATCAGAAGGATAAGCTGAGGTACCTAGAGGGTACCTATGACGCAACATTAAGTCCACTCACTGCGGCGCTTGGCTCAAGACCGGGACCAAGCTCTCTTGTGCATCATCCAAATCTCAGATTGAAGCTTCACCATGTCACCATCCACATTTTGCATCGCGATGCGCCCACCATGACAACATAACCGTGGATCCGCGTGGTTCAGGCTTGTCTCTCCGACCTCTTTGCGGATGCGATTTCTTTGTCGTGGAGTCGTCCCGCCTCTAGGCTATCTAGCCATCAACCACTTCAATTTCTGAGCCTCGGCAGCATTGGCTCGCCTTTCGGTCGCTGCTCCTTCCCCTCTATCAATTCGTAGATGAGTTGAAGGCTTTTGAGACGTTTTGTGTCATCCGCTTCCTTGCACCATTCTGATAACTTTTCCATCTGCCGTTTGACATGAGCATATGTCGCCTCGGCACAATCCGCGTGATGGCCGATCGCCACGAGAAGCATTCCCCGAGCAGAACTGCGTTTCTGTTCGTCCTCGTGTTGCTGGCCGTCGGCGTAGAGGCAGTCGGCCAAATAGGCGCAACTCTTCCCCAGATGGAATCTTGCATCTCTGATTCCAGGCTCCGACCCGGACCTCTCCATGTCGGCCAGATATTCCGTCGCACGATCGTAGCAGGTGTTCGCCATTTGCGCAACGTCCGGCGCCCCTGGCGTGACAATGGATAAGTAGCCAACGACGAAGAGGTTGAATTCCAAGATGAGTTTTGCATTATCCCGATACGCGTGCTGGACGTGTGCGAATCTCTCCAGCGCCATGGCGAGGACTTTGTCGTCTTTTTTGTGGCTGCTTTTGGCCTTCTTAGCATTGAGCAGGAAGACCAGATATACTCGTACGAGACTCTGTCTCCCGAGCACGTCCTGGATTCTCACTTCCAAGTCGGCACAAATCTCCGCCATTGCATCCAGGAAAGAGTCGAGTGTTGTGATGTCAAGGAGACGGCGAACGGCCAGCGCGAGTTGAGTGAAATCATCATTTGGCGACAGAATGGATTCGGCGGAGTCGACCAGGCACTCAGCCAGTTCGTTAATGACGGACCAATCTTGAAGTTGGTTGAAAATGGTGAGAACTCCAATCGGAGCCGCGGGAAACAGTGGACTGAGCATGTCCTTGACACTCTCGTTCATCAGAGATCTCGGGGCGGCTTCTTGCCGGTTCACCAAGCAGCCTCGGAGTTTCCCTTCGTGACGAAGTTTGGTTTGGAGGGTCTCGAAGATTTCCACATGATCACCGTTTGGCTCTGCAAATGCTTGCCCAGCACGTTTGAGAGGCAACCTCTCGAGCATGGAAATAGCCAAATCGACTATTCGCTTTCGTATTGCGTCTGCACCCAGTCCCCGACCCTCGTCGTCGCGAGTTGTTGGAGACCCGTCGCCAACCGTCGCGAGTGTTGGCGGGAACGCCCGCGGCGAAGCAGTATAGCTCGTGGAGTGGTTGTCGAAATCGGGGTCGTTGGAATGCGGCGAACCGCTGCGCGACGTGACGGTCGACCCAGATCTACGGCTCGACACATCTTGCAAGACCTCACGGCGGGTAACGACGTCAAGGGATGTCGCCAGGTGGAATTCCTGAGGCGGCGAAGCCGCGAGAGGAGCTTGCACGTCACGAGGGGCCACAGCAGGCCCCTTGACGTGTCTCCTGTTCTTCGCGATGCCCCACGATTTGAATCTTCCCTTGTACATCCGTTCCCTGCATTATCACTGCCATCAGCATCGCGAATCGCTGTGTGTGTGTGTGTCCTGATGCAGGGATTCCTCACGTGGCGTGGAACCCATATTCCACTAACATGTGCGCTTTGATTGCCTTCAGCGGGCGCTGCCTGTACAATTGACAGATTTCGGGGCGGTATTGTTCCCACTGTTTCGCCGTTGGCGGCGCCGGCGCCGGCATGATGGTCTCCTGCTTGACGTCTATCGCCTCGGAAGTCGACACAGCGTCCCTTGAGGTCGGAATGGAGACTCGAGAGGCGGCGGAAGCGGTGAGACCGAGCGAACAAGCGGGCAGCTTCGGGTGTTTGACATGGATTTATGCTGAGCGGCACAAGATGTAGGATTGTCAGGATTGGTTCGAGGACCGGACGCATGTCAGACGAGAAGCTATCCAATCACTATGAGCGGATCGTGAGGAGGGGGGGGGTCCGTAAGATGCATACAATCTCACCAGTCACGGAAGGATACTGCGCACGAAAACGGGGCGTATTTCGGCTTCGTCCGCAAATCTCTACAACTCAGCTCTGGCGAACCACTCTGCTGGCAATGAGGCAACCGCCAACGGGTTGAAACCCTCGAGAAGGCAACCATTCGGGGCGACGGATGCTGTACGTTGCAAGTCCTCGAGATTAAACGCATGGCTTCGATTTGCCAATCGTCTGCACTGATGAGTTGTCAAGTGTCTAGTGGCTGCATCGAAGCCAAGTTGGCGACGAATGGAGCCCAATCAACCCGACCGGAAAGGGTAGACGCAGTAGAAACTCGGACTTCCCATCCGTCCATGTGTTTCGCCAATGGCTAAATCACAGGCATAAGTGGCAACAGATGCTTGATGTTGGATGTCTGGGTGGTTCTTGTCTGCTGGCATATTCATTCCACATATGCCGCTCTACATCAAGTCGAAGTCTCCTGCCAGCGGTCGAGTTGTAACATCGTCAAGAACAAATTCCATCAGTGCATCAGCACTTTCTTCCCTGTTGAAGGGAATTAAGTCCGTCTATTGGCAGGCTTGCGCGACGCTTGTGGGCAAATAGAGGCCTGCGACAACATGTGATCTCTTCCTTCCTTCCAGTCACTTCAAATCAATAGTGCCAGCTTGTTGAATCACCAAAATCACTCCACATATACTTTTCATGAAAACTCTTAGTACTCGCAGGTTACTTGTCTGGCGAGGACGCGCATTGGCGCTACCAGTCAATTTGTACACAAAGTTTGGATGGGAAAGTCCTGGAGAGTTTCTGCTGCGGATGGCCACGGCGTTGTGCAGACAACAGATAGGATCATATCCTAATCCTTCAACAGCTTATAGTGCTCAGTAAACCTCCAGCTAACGGGAAGAAATTGGGTTGGGATCTGACGCTGCGCTGCGAGTCGGCTTTCTGTCTTGTTGATGCGTTTCCAATTGGGTCTCACTTGCCCAAACCAACGGTCAGAAACCGAAATGCCAGACTCTGGAGCAGCTGAATTTGGCGAAAGGTTTCCAATGAAGCAACCTAGAACGACGCAGTAGGTGCTTTATTGAGCGTGCGCTTGCCGCTCCCGGGAGTCACTCCTGCATTCATCCAAGGCTCCGATATAACTCTGATCGACATTCAAAAGTTCCCAGAGATAGAAAGAGAGGGCCGCCATGGTGGAGTCTCTCAGGGTCTGGGTAAGCCGATTGACGCCCAACTTGGCTCTGCGAAAACATCTCTTGAGAGGTTTGATAGCCCGATCAATATAACGCAGGCTGACGGGGTGGGCGGCTTCACGGCTTCACGGGTTTCCGGCAACATCTCGTATCCCAACTACCCCAACTGACACTTTCATAGAACCTTTACGACCAGCATTTATATAGGACCCAAATAATTTCTTAATGAGATCAATATCATCCTGCAACCGGTTCAATAGCTTGAATCTTCCCTGCATGTCTCTGGTGGGCAATCGGACATGCGCGGTGTCAGCTGTGACGCTTTGACTTACGCGACCTCCCCTTGTTATTCAGGGGGTGGATGGACTTGGCCGAAAACGGTGCACGGGAACCAAAGGTCTCCAGACTTTGATAAGGTCTTTAGAGGACAGGACGACTGTGGTTGCGGGCCAAAGGGAAAGCACCTGTTCGGGTTCTTGTGGCCTGGGCTGATCCCATAGGTACTTCTTACTATTGTTATTATCAAGCAATATTCTAGCCAATCAGGGTTCTTGTTCCAGCACACGCAGATAGAAGGCTTGCCAGGGCATCCCAGGACTAAATACTCTGCTCTGGTCCCATCTGCAATATATGTTTCGTCTATATCACATCGTAGATCTCGTATTGCATTCTTTGTGGACCCCTATATATGCTTGGATTCAAGCTTCCAGGCCTTCATAACCTTCACCGCCGTGCACAGCCAAAGTAAAGCTTCTATCCACTTCGTCTTCAGGGTTAGTCATTGCCGGCGGCACGAAGGTTGCAGTTCCAGACCCGTGGGTGACCCCGGCGCGGAGCCCAGGGCCCCTTGCGTAAGTATCCGAGCCATTGGATTAGCCTACTATACACAGTACTCCTATACAGGGGTAAGCATCTGCTTAGTTGATCAGGAGTCAGTGTTTTTAACTACTGAGCTGCGCAGCGAGGCCCTCGCCGTTCGGCTCCGCGGCTCTCGGGCAACTCCCGAACAGCCAGAGTCGGCCCGCGCGCGCGGCCCGGCTACCTTATAAGCGGGCCCAACCTAATAATACATATACTTTAATTAATAAATATAGCTTGTAATATAATATATAGTGTAGTAAATAGTTATTAATAGTACTTTCTACTTTCTAAAGAGCTTTTAAAAATTAGTTTAAATTTATTATAGGCTATACCCGGATAATATTAGCCCGGGCTTTACCCGTGCTTACTTACCTGGTCCCCACCCGGTGCTCCCCTGGTGGGCCCCCACTGGGCCCCTTATATATAGACTTTTTATCTATTATGGGAAACTTCCCTTTTCCCTCCTTAGTTCTAAATAAATAGTATTTTATATACTCTTTAGGCTAAATAAACCTAGGCCTAGCTCTTTATATATTTAGAACTTAGTCCTTATTTACTATATAAATAATAATAGAGTTAAGTATAGCTCCCTATTAGTAAATTACCTAATTAGTAAACTAGGCTCTTAAAATAAATAAGAGTTATTAAATAATATAATAGATAATATAATAAAGGGAATTAATACCCCTTATAAAATCCCTATAGAAGGCCCTCCTATAAATAAATTACTCTAGTAGTAATTAGAATACTTTATTAATTCTCTCTATTAAAGAATTATAAAACTAATAAATAAGTTAATAAGAAGGAATACTACTACCTTAGTAAGTTACCTAGTACCTCCCTAGGTACCTATATTTATTACTCTCCCTATAATAGAGAATACCCTAGTCCTAATACTAGTTATAACTCCTACTATATAAGTAGCTAAATACTCTACTCCCCCCCTAGTAATTACCTACTACTAAAAGCCCTTATTCCTCCTACTAAAGTTCTTAAGTAAGTAAAGAAAGTACTAAATTTAAACTTAATAAATAAAAACTAAACTTAAAATTAATAAATACTTTTATAATAATAACCTTAAATATTAGTACCTAATTAATACTTATTTAAATATTAGTCCCTAATAAATAATTAAAACCTTTTATATAATAGGGGGTTTAAATAATATTTATAATTTAAAAGTATTTATAATATACTTAAATTAAATATACTTAAATTTAAATAACTAGCCCTAAATAATAACTTAATTATAGGGGCTCTAATAGAAGAATAATAAAAGACTTATTACCTTTTTTCCCTACTTTAAAAAAACCTTAATAGAGGTTAATAAATATAATTAACTAAATATAATTTAAATTTCCCTCCTAGAGGCTACTCTAGTACTTTATTTAAAAGAGCTCCTAATTATTATAGAGCTCCCTATAAAGTATAATAAATAATTTATAAAAGTCTAGGATATTATATAAAAGTTTAAATATATAAAGGGACTAATTAATTATTACTTAGTACTTTACTATAGGACTACTAATTATAATACTAATAGGGATATTATAATAATTAGTTTTATAATTAAATAGTATAATTACTAGGGCTTTATAGGGTCCCTCTCCTCTACTAATAATAATTTAAAATATTAGAGAGACCCCTATAAGTACTATAATTATAGTAAGGTAGGCTATATTTAGTGGAATTATTTAAATTAAAAGAAGAATACCTCTATAAGAGTCTTAAAGGTTAAATTACTTATAAATAATATAAATAAGAACCTAGGGAGTAATAATAACCCCTTAAGTAATAAGGAGTTAGGAAAAGAGTAATTCTAGTATAAAATTGGGTACTAGAATTAACCTAGGTGGAAGTTTAAGAATAGAGAGAGTAATAAAAGTAGGAATAAAAGAGTAATTAATAGTTAATTACTATTTAAATAAGAATTAATAGAGACTATATTATTTATATACTAATTAATACTAATTATAATATATATACTATTATTAATATCTCCCTTATAAAGAGACTCTATTTATTATTTATTAATAAAAGGAAGAGGAAAATAAGGGGGTATATTACTAGGCTATTACTTAGTAATACTTAGGGGATTACTATTTTAACTCTAGAGATTAGTAGGTATATATAGAAGGTTTATACTTATATAATTAAAGGCCTTTATTCCCTCTTATACTTTAGTAAGCCTTAAATAGAGAATAACTAAGTAGTTTATAATACTAGGGCCTAATAGATAACTTATAGGAAGGTAAGTATAATAGTCTACTTAGAGTACTAGGAGGAACCTATAAGTCTTTAAGAGATCTAATTAGCCTACTTACTAGAGGCGAACTCCTTTACCTTTCTATATTAGTACATAGCTAAGGCTAATAAGGAGGTACTTATTACTTACTAAGTAATATTTATAAGCCTAAAGAATATTAAGAAGGCCCTAGTATTAAAGAAGCCTATTAACCCTAGGAATTATATACTAGTATATATTCTTAAGGAGTTCCCTAATTTATTTTAATTTAATATAATTTATTAATTACCTCTTATTTACCCTAGTATAAATTATAAAATTCCCTTAGTCCTAAATAAAAAGGGCTATATACTAGAACTCCCCTAGGGGCTACTATATAATATATTAAAAGAGGAGCTTTTTATACTAAAGAAGACTTTAGAGAACCTACTAAATAAGAGCTTTATTAAAGCTAGTAGCTCTACTATAGGGGCCCTAGTACTCTTTATTAGGAAGCTAGGAGGAGGGATTTATTTTTATATAAATTATTAAGCCCTAAATATTATTACTAAGAAAGACTAATATCCACTACCCTTAATTTTAGAGACCCTCTAGAGAGTAATTACTATAAAATAATATACTAAACTTAATATAATTATAGCCTTCTATAAAATTAGGATTAATAAAGCTAACTAGGAAAAAATAGTCTTCTAAATAAGGTATAAGTTATTTAAATAAGTAGTCTACCCCTTTAGCCTCACTAGGGTACCTACTACTTTCTAATAATATATTAATACTTATTTCTATTAATTCCTAAATAATTTTATTATAGTTTATATAAATAATATCCTAATTTACTTTAATAAGTCCTAGAGTAATTATAAGAATAAGGTTTACTAAATACTTAATTACCTCTTAGTTATTAAGTTATAACTAGACTCTAAAAAATATAAATTCTTTATTATTAAAGTTAAGTATATAAGCTTTATAATAACTATAGGAAAGAGTATTTTTTATAATCCTAAGAAGTTAGTTATAATTACTAACTAGCTCCCCCTAGTAACTCTTAAGGGGGTTTAAAGTTTTCTTAAGTTTATTAATTATTATAAGGTTTTTATACTTTAATATAGTATAATTATAAAGCTATTAATAAAATTAATAAAAAAGAATACTCCCTTTAAGTAGGTATTAGAGTAATAGTAAGTATTCTAAGAACTAAAGTAGCTCTTTATAATAGAATTAGTACTCTACTAGTTTAACTTAAATACCCTAATAATAATAGAAATAAATTACTCTAGCTTTATACTAGGAGGTATATTAACCTAGGAAAATAAGTAAAGTACTAAGTACCTAGTAGCCTTCTATTTATAATACCTCTTCCCTATTAAATATAATTACCCTATTTATAATAAAGAACTTTTAGTAGTATTATTCTATTTAAGAGTATAGAGAGTAAAACTAGGGAGTATTAGGAGATTTAAAGTACTTATAAATTATAAGGGTCTTAAGTACTTTATAAAGAAGTAGTACCTTATAAAAAAGTAGAACTAGTAGGCTAAGGAGTTAGTTAAGTATAACTTCTACCTTAAGTACTAATTTAGTACCTAAATAATAGTCCCTAATACCCTCTTATACTAGGAGTAGAATACTCCTAAGAGCTAGAATAATAACTAATAATAGGGGCGGGTAATTTAAGTTATCCCTAATAATACCTAATTTAATAGGCCCTAGGTAGGCTATATAGGAATTAATAATACCTAGATTTTTAATAATAGGCTTAATTTCTAGGAACTCTAGAATTATATTATAAGAAAGAATACTTAGTACTAGTAAATTTATATAATTATTTACTAGGGGGACTATAGTCTCCTACTAAACCTCTATTTTAAAATATAAATTATAGAATATAAAATAAATACTCTAAGTAGGCTAGTATTTTAGGGGAGGCTATAGGTTCCTAGTAATAATAATATAAATTACTCCCTAAATAAACTTAGAATAAAGTTAGTATAGGAATTCTATAATTTTAGTATTATAAGTTACTTAGGGAAGAATAGTACTCTAGAGATTATAAGTAGGAGATTCTACTAATTAGAGTAGTCCTAAATAGTATAATAGTTTATAAGAAATTATAATATATATAGAGGGGTTTATATTTAGAGATAAATTAAGAGGGGTTTTTTAAAGCCCCTCCTAGTACCTAATTAATTATATTCTAACTTCTCTATAGACTTTATTACTAACCTTCCTTTAATAAAGGGAAAGAAGAGCTATTACTTATAAGTTATTATAAATTACTTAGGTAAGTCCCTAACTCTAGAGGAAATAAATATAATAAAGACTAAGGCTTATACTTAGTAATTCTTTACTTATTACTACTACTTTTATAAGATATTATAATTTATTATTAGTAATAGGGGGTTAAACTAGGTAAATTACTTTTAGAAGGAGTTTTATAAGTTAATAAATATAACCTACTTATTAAGTACTAGGTATTACCTATAAATAAATAGTAGTATAAAATAGTATAACTAGGAAATCCAGGCTATATTAAGGGCCTTTATTTACTAGTCCTAGAATAATTAGGGGGACCTACTATTTATTATTTAATTAGTACTTTATAATTAATAATATAACTCTATTAAAATAATACCTTTCTTTATAGAGTATAAATATTATATTAACTTAATTCTAGTAGTAGAGAAGGTTATTAGAATACCCTCTAATAGGGAGGTAGTAACCTAGTAATTAATTAATTATATTAAGTTAATTATAGAGTTTATTTATATAGAGATAGTATTTATATAATAAAGGGCTAAGAACTAGATTAATAAGAAGTAGTTATTAATAGAGAAGTACTAAGTAAGTAATAAAGTATAATTAAATATAGTTAATTATAAGTTCCTATAATTAAATAAAAAACTTACCTAATTATACTATAAGTATAAGGTAGTATAGGTAATATTCCCCCTTATAATAGAACTTAATATACTAGGCTTTATATACTTAAAGTTCTATATAGACCTCCTCTAGAGAGCTATTAATAACCCCCTACTTAGGTAAATTATAGTAAATATATAGCTACCTCCTATTATAAATAATAATAATAAGGCTAAATAGGAGATTAAGAATATTCTAATAGTAAGGTCCTACTAAGTAAATAGAGAGTAGTAGAGGGAGGCCCTTATAAAATAGGTTAAATATGTGGACCTAATATGGGAGTTAGTAGTTATAGTAGTAGAAATAGTAGCCCTAGAGTAGTTTAAGGAGAGGTATAGGGATATTATATTAAATAATAATAACCTAGTAGTTACCCCCCCCTAGAATGGGAGGGGGGGGAGGGGGGTAATATTATAGGCTATACCTGGATAATATTAGCCCGGGCTTTACTTATACTTACTTACCTAGTCCCCACTTAGTGCTCCCCTAGTGGGCCCCCACTGGGCCCCTTATATGCAGACTTTTCATCCATTATAGGAAACTTCCCTTTTCCCTCCTTAGTTCTAAATAAATAATATTTTGCGCACTCTTTAGGCTAAATAAGCCTAGGCCTAGCCCTTCACAAAATTATATTAAAATTTTATTAATTAAAATAGAGTTTTATTAATAGAATTATAAAGAAAGAATTTATTTTTATATTAATTTAAAGCTATTATAAAATCTCCTATTATTTTAAAATATAGAAAGTCCCTAATATTATTAATAAACTATTAATTAAAGTAATATACTTTTATATAAACTTTTAAAATAAAAATATATTAATATTAGAATTATAATATATAAATAAATAAATAGTAATAAACTTTAGTTTAAAAAGTAGAATATTAGAGTAATAATAAAATATAAATATTATAAAGCTATTGAATTAAGAGATAATTATTAAAGAGAATATATTCTAAAGATATTAATTAAATACTTTATATAATAAGTATATAAAGCCTTTTATATTAATATTATAAAAACTAATAATTTTATAAAATACTAAGCTAATAACTTAAGAAAAAAGATATTTATAAATATATTTTATTTTATTAGAATCTAAATAAAAGCTTTTACTTTAATTTATAATTATAATAATACTAAGTTTATATTATAGACTATACTTAAGTAATCTTAGCTTAGGCTTTATTTATATTTACTTCCTTAGTTTCTACTTATTAGTCTTCTTATAAACCTACTAGGCTTATTAATATATAGAATTTTATTTATTTTAGAAAACTTCTCTTTTAGTTTTAAATAAATAGAATTTTATATACTCTTTAAACTAAATAAACCTAGGCCTAGCTCTTTATTAGCTATAAAAATAATTAAATTAGATTAATTTTTCATAGAGAATTAGAAAAATATAATAATAATAAAAATATTATTAAATAATTATTAAGATTTATTAAGAACTATGATTATAATATAAATAGAAATTCTTAGATTATTATAATAAATAAAATAACTATTAAAATATAAAGTAAATAAGTTTTAGAGTAATTAATATTTTTTTTTTCTGTTTTATAATACTTATAATATTAAATTATAATATAAATCCTTAAAAAAGAAATAATATATAGAATATCTTAAGAATTATATTAAATATAACTATATAATAGGTTCTTAATTAAGTAGTTTATTATTTATATTTTAGTTTATTTAATTTAAAATAAAAAGAATTATATATTAATTATAATACTCTAAAACTATAAAATTATATATAAATTAAAAGTAATTAAAATTAAAAGAATATCTTTATAAATAGAACTTAATATAATTAAACTAGCCTAAAGTTTTTAATTTTAATAAATACTATATATATAAAAGAGAAGTATAGTTTTATTACTTAGGGAGACATATACCTATATTATACCACTAAGAGTAAAATTAGCAGCCCTAGCCTAGTCCCAGCCCCGCCCAGTACTGCATTTTGCATATTAGAAAAAACTGAAAAATAATTTTCAAGGGACTATAATTTTTTGGGCGCGCAAATTCACCCGTTTCAGAGGTACCCGCTCTGGCACTGACTTATATAAAAAATAACCATGTACCACCCTGTCTAGGCATCAATTCTAGGCCCGAATTCCACCAAAGTACTAACATGCCATATAAATCCCCCAGTACACAAAGAGGGTCTTCTTTTACCCTCTCTATGTACTGGGAGTTCAGTACAAGGCGGTAAAGGCGGAAGCCGGCATATCAATAGTCCACAAGGCTACGCGCAACGCTATAGTCACCGCCATTGTCATTGCGATTATCCAGGCCACTGCGAGCGCAAGAGTCAGCATCCCTCTTGCCGAGAGGAACATCGTGAACCAGGGCAGGCAGGCCTGTTGCCGCGCAGAAGTACACTCGTAGCCTTCTGGATGGCGCGGATCGCAGATTTTTCAAGCTCGCTCGCATCACGAAGAAGCAGTTCAGAATACTCGCGTCTATAGAGGCCCAAAACACCCGAATCCAAGCAGTTTTCAGAATATCCAATACTTACATAAGTCAGCGGACAACATAATATTACTCTTCTAGGTATTGTTAACTAATTCAGGTGTCAGGGGTAGTACTTCGGCCATTGATAACTATAGTGGAGACCACCCGAATATCTCTTCTTATGGTACTGGGCTAGGCTGGGACTAGGCCGGGGCTGCTAATCTTAACCTAAACTACCATGTCAACATGACAATCACGGTCCACGTCCTATCTAGTGGGAACTATGACCTAATTGCCTTCCATGCCAAGAAATATATATAAGTTCACTCTCTCCTTGCAATAGTATTTCAAGCATATACACAAAATCAACCTCACTTCCACCCAAGAACATCATTCCTCCTTTCAAGATGCAGCTCAGCGTGAGTACTCAACACTTGAATCACATTGTATCCTAATACTTACCCCACATAGTTTGCCACCATTGTCGCCATCCTCCCTACTATGGGCTGGGCCTGCGCCGTCTACGATTTCTGTCTCTGCCAGAATGCGGATGGCAGCTTCAACGACGCCGTTACCAAGAAGACCTGCTTTAGCAAGAACGGCAACTACTTAAAATTCGACGACGGCCGTCACTACTGCGGCTTCGGCGTTGCTGGCGCTGGCATTGGCGGCGCCCAGCCGCTACTGTTCAACAACTGCAACTTCAGAAAGACCTGCCAAAACTTCGGTGCCACTGGAGATTCAAACTGCTGGTCAAAGGAGTGGTAAATTCAAAAAGGGGTTCACAAGTGACGAGGGGAGGGTTAATTTCTTTTCTCGACATTTTGCAGTGTCTGGTAGAGTTGCTACGTACTTTACCTGTGGTCTTTGTTTCTGGATTGGATATAAATAAACAATAGTTCCAATCCGCCTACTCGCATGTCGAATGTCGAACGTACCTCGCATTGTCGGTCAACAGCTTCTCGTCGATGAAGAGCTGGGCCTTGCCTGTGTTGGGAAGGCTGAAGTCACAAACGCCAGTGGGGCTGGGGCGGAGAGGACCGGTGGCTCTGTGTCTGTAGCGGGTACCACGCAGATAGCCTGGGACATACCTTGTCGCCCATGAAATAGACGCGCGAGTTTTGCCAGTTGGAGGACGCTATGATGTCTCCGTCGAAACAGTCTCCAGAAAAGAAGTCTACGCGGAAGCCAGGGGCGCCCGGTCGTCGGGTCGGCGAGGCATTCTCCTATGAGAGGCGGCTGAAGGTGCGCGTAGATTCCGCGCTCATGAGTAATTCGAATCCCTGGGTTCACGGGTCTAGCGGCGCGGCTGAGTGATTCGTATGGCGTGGCGATGCATTAAGGGTTCACTGTGGCGTAGCTGTAGGTGTTTTGGCGTTCGGGCCGAGGATGGCGAGCTTGCGGATGTTACAGAGACACAAAGGGAGATTGCCTGTGTTCTTAGAGGAGGTTAATGCCTTGTGAAACGGCGTCTCGGGCTGTTTGGCAGGCCTGAGGAGTTTCTGATTCGCCCTCTCTCTCGTCTGGGATTCCAGAGTGAGCGCCATTTTTGCTGCCTGTGCCAGTTGCGGCGTTGGTGCCGATCTCTTTTGATACATCAAGGAGATTCGCTCACGCCAGAAGGCGTAGCAACCTTTCGACCGAAGGGGCTTGAATGGGGCCTTCGGCAAAGCCCTTCCGTAGCGAAGTGGGGGACCTGGCATCTCGAAGCCCGTAGTCGTGTGGATGCTGCGACTGTCGAGCTCAAACTGCCCCAATCACTACTCATGACCAGACCGTTGAACCCACATTCCTGGCGGAGGATGTCATGTACGAAGACAGACTAAACCTCACCCGAGGATTGTTACCCTCCTTTATCCGAGCCTCCACTAAAAGTTGAACTGACCTGAGGGATGTGGTGGATTATAATTAATTTGTGGTTGCTCTAGTATATCCATAGTAATTAAACCCTAAGGGCTTGGGCTTAAATATACTTAGTAGTGATTTAATTTAGGATTGAATAGAGTATAATTCCTACTAAGTTTTCTTTTATATACTAACTATATAATACTATATAAAAAGCCTTATAGCTATTATTCTACTACTTAATATATTCTAATAGAATAAAGTTGAGGAGATATTTTTAGTTTTTCTTTAAGAGGATAATAAATTTGAACTAAGTAATATATTATTAAATAGTAATAATTCTAATTATAATTTTAATAATAATAAGAAGGGATTACTTAAGGGATTAATAGAAGAAATATTATTAGATTTAGTAAGGTTTTTTAATAGTATAGTAAATAAAAATATTAATTTAAAGAAAAATAGTCTAAGTCTTAAGAGTATATATTACTCTTATTTATTTTCCCTAAATTAAATAAATAGGTATAGGTTAGAGGAAATATACTTTAAATTTAAGAAGTTCTATATTTACCCTCTATTCTTAAAATATTATAAATATTATTTAGAGGGATAATATATATTATTCTTATAAAGGTACTAAGTAGTAAGGAATATATAAAATTATAGGAGTTTATATAGTATTATACTAATAGACTTAGGCCTACTAATTAAATCTTATATATTATTATAGGGGGTACTCTTATAATATAATTAATTTTTAAGTATATTAGTAATTATATATACTTATACTTAATTAAGAATTTTTAGAATATAACTTATATATTAATAATTAATACTCTTTATAAGTATTAAAGGTTTATTATAATAAAGATTTTAATACTTATAGTAAGAAAAAAGGTAATTAGGTATAAGAATACTTAAGAAAAAGTATTTAAAATATAAAAATTTAATTATTTAGTTAGGCTTTTATAGTAAAGTATTTATTTAAAAGATATATAATTTATTAACTATTTATAAATACTTATAAACTTATTATTAAGAGCTTATTTTATAATTAATTTATAAATTTTAATTAAATTTATATTTATTATATTAATAGATTAATTAGTGAGAGGGATTAATTTAGTATAAATTATTATTATAGTATACTTACTCTAGATTTTAAAAATAGGTTTATTATTATTAAAGATATTCTATATAATAATTATTATAATAAAGAGGAGGAAGTATACTCTTTCTTTATAAGAATATTATAGAGAAGGAAAATATATAATAAATTTAAATATATAATTTAAAAATAATTATTAATTCTAATAACTTTAAATTACTTATATATAAGTAGTAATATAAGGCTTATTAAGATTAATTATAAAGTTAAATTTAGTTTTATTATTCCTCTTTTACTAGAAATAATATTATAAATAATTTTAGTATTATATAGTATATATTAGTATATCCTACTTTTTATAGGAAAAGTACTACTAAATATTATTACTGGAATTATAAGAGTAATTCAAAGAATTAGTTAATTATATATAATACTTAGTAAGAACTTAACTTTAAGAAATGTAAAGGCTTTATTAATTTAAAGTTTTAAATATATTTAAGAAATTAAATAAGTTATAAGACTTTATTTAAGAGTATAAGGGATAGTGCCTTATAGATATTTATAAAAGTCTTATTAATAATAATTATTTTTATGTAATTATTAAGAAATAGTAATTACTTTAATTCCCACTTAGAGTATTCTATTTTATTATCTTTTATAATTACTTTATATAAGAGAAAGAAGGAAGTTAAGTAAGAAATATAGAGATTACTTATAATAAATTAAAACTAATAGAGTAGTGAATTTAATACTTTATTAATAATAGGTATTATTAAATAGTTATTTACTTCTATTTATAATAGGTTTAGTAATAGACTCTTATTAGTATAAATTACTTTATTTTGGATATAAATTATAAGTAATTAAATTATTTAAATAAAGTTAAAATTATTTAGGGATAGCTTAGTAATTAGTTATAAAAAGGTAAGAATAATAATTATTTAGTAACTTTTAATTAATTTAATTTAGTAATTCCTCTAATTTAAGTTTTTATTAATAATAAAATATAATATATATATTATTATATATTTATTTATGTTTTTTGACTTTTTAGAGAAAAGTATAATACTTAAGTTAAGTGGAAGTATTTATTTTTAGAAGTAGTAACTAAGGCTAAAAAATAAGTTAGTATAATTAGTATAATTATTAATTAGGATTAAGTATATATATAGGGTAAGGCTATTATTAAATTAGATTAGGATTGAATTTAGGCTAATTTCTACTCTAATAATAGAATATTAATTACTAGTGCTAATTTATTCTAGGACTAGGGTCTTATTTAAAGTATAAAATTAATAATTAAAATTATAGTTAGGACTAGTAAGTCTAAAGATATATGTACTTCTGCTAGGTATACTTTAAAAGGGGTATATAGAAGTACTATTCTAATTATAATTAAGGACTAAATAGTAAGTTTAAATATCTCTATTTACTACTTTTAGTAAGTATAACTTATAAGTATAATAACCTTTATAACTTAATTAAGGGTAAATAGTATTCTAAATATTTATAAAATATTATTAAAATAATAATAAAGTAATAACCTAAATTAAAAAATTAAATAAAGTATAAATAATAATTAGTTATTTATTTAGGACTATATTATATAGTATTTATAATTCCTAATAATAATTAGGATATTTTACTTTTAATAAGTAATATTATTAAAATTCTATATAAAGGCTTATATAGGTGGACTAGAAGGTATATGTCCTTGAAAAAGGTAATTAAAACTAGTTATAAATATAATTAGAGCTTTATATAAATTAATGTAGTAATAAGAAACTTTTAGTTTTCTATATTTTATAGAG
>JAXISO010000282.1:0-51883 GCA_036785465.1 Colletotrichum agaves | reverse complement strand
CTATATAAAAAGTAATTATATTTATAATAAGAATATAGGAGATATTAGGCTATTAAATAGACTTCTTTCCTTTATATTAAGATTTCTTTTATTTTAGGTTTTCCTTTTTATATATAGTCTACCTTATAAATTATTAAAGTAAGACTATAGGGGATAATTAAAATAGGGTAATAAGATCTATTATTATAAGGAGACTTATTAAGTAACTTAATTAGTTATTTATTATAAATAGAATCCCACAGAGGAACTAAAATAGAGTTAATATTATTATTAGTATAATAATATAAGTAATATAATAGTTTAAGTTTAGTTTTCTTAGTAAATTATTATTCTTTTAATTAGTTCTTTTAGGATTATGTCTATAATAATATATCTAGTTATTTTAAGCTCTTTTCCTTTATTCTAAGGCCTATGGGTGCAAAGCTATAATACTGCAATACTCTTATATAGATGTGTGGGTGTGTGTAGTTTTGTTGTTCTTTGCTCCTATAGTGTCCTTAGCCCATTTCAGCATGGGATTAATGTGAAAATAATGATGATCAATAGAGAAACTAACTACTGGCCCAGTGGGCCGTGGAGGCTGAAGACTCCCAGAGCCGCCAGCTGGCAGACAGCAGCCACCAGCTGGGAGGGCCTGGCTCCAACACTTCACATCCTCGGGCAAGGAGTCCATGGCACCCTTGCGGGGACAATCAGGGACAGGGGTTCGATAACGAGAAGTATTGGTAGCAGCATCGCCATCAGCTCCGAGGTTGCCATTAGTGGCGGCATCAACATCGGTGGCAGCATCGCTATCTGTTTCAAGATCGCTAATGTCCAACTGCTCAAAGTCATATTTGTCGTCTTGCTCCGTGTTGGAGGCTACATTGTCAATATCGCCAAGAAGACCATTATCGTGGCTGTCTTGAGCCTCTTGGACGCCTTGAGGACGGCTGCGAGACGGCGAGGGTCAAAGACAGCGCTGATAGGCTGGAAGTGGGTCGAACTCGTCATCAGAGATGAGTTAAACATGGTCGGTCCGTTGCCGCTATTGGCGTTGGGCGAGATGCGTGTCATCTTGAGCCTGGCCATGCAGATGTTGGTTGCTAATATCATTCTCGATGGTAGTGACGGCATTAAGAATATTGCCAGGCGCGAGGATGGCATTCGCACCAGAGATTATGAGAGAGAGAGGGTGGTTTCTGGCGGGAAGTGCTTAGCAAACTCGTCGGCCACAGCAGGAGCCTTGGCTTGCCAGCAGCCCAAGAGTCTCTTATAGTCAGTCACCTGGTGCAGTTGATCTGGCCCACTGGGAAATGAACATGTAAACGTGGGCGGACTGGATAAGGTGGAGGTAGTTCTTGGTTGTCTTAAAGACACAGGCATAACCCATGTAGCCGGTGATGTAGCCAGGGATACTTGTCACATGCCGGAGACCTCTGGGGACATCCGGAGACCCTCGGAGACCTATAGGGGCCTCCGGGGACCTCCGGGGACCTAGCGGGTGGTCTCTATATAGGGAGTGATGACCCCCCTAATACTAGGAGAGGGGGGGTCAGAGAAGAATAGTCATTTTACCCATACCTAATATATTAACTTCTTTACTCTATACTATACACCTCTAATATATTCTTCTCTCTACCTATTTAATAGAGGTATAGATTATTAAAATAATTATTATAAAATAAATACTATACTATAACTCTCCTAGAGATTACCTAGAACCTAGGTTAATAGAGACTAATTAATATTATTAGCTAATATATAGGAAGACTATAATAATAAGGGGTAGAATAAAATATAAATTTAAAATAAAAATACTAGGGAACTATTAATTAATTAATTAATAAAAGTAAATCTTAATTAATTAATTATAAAAAAAGAAAATAAAATATATTTTAAGTATAAATAAGAATAATTAGAGACTATAAAAATAGGAAAATTAATTAACTTTATTAATACTCTATTAATTACTTAATTATTACTTACTTATTAAAATACTTTTACTAAGAAATTCTAAATTAAAATATAAAGGAAATATCTCCCTATATTAAAGTATAAGAGGAGTAACTAAATTAATTATAATTAATTTATATTTAACTTAAATACTTAATTTAAAATAAATAATATTAAGAATAACTTAGAAAGAGTTCTATTTATTACCTAGTACTTTAAAGGGCTTATAATAAAGTAATAAACCTCTTATATAATAATTAAGTATAATAATAAAACTAAAAGTATTATTTAAGAGTAAATAAGAGAATAATTAATTAATAATATAATTAATAAAGGCTTATATATACTTAGTACTTAGAATTAATTAAAATAAGTATACTAAAAACCTAGTTAAACTTATTAAAACTTTATTAATTTTTATAAGGGGATTAAGGTAGAGTACTCTTATTAGTAATTAGAGAAAATATAAGTAATTAGTATTATTAAGTAACTCCTACTTAAGATCTAGTAATTTATTATAATTAATAACCTACTAAGAACTAGAATTAAATTAAATAATAGAATTAGGAATACTAAATTTATTACTAATATTTAAAATATAAGGACTATACTAAGGAACTAGGAACCCACTAAGAAACCACCTTATATTAATAATTATAATATAAACTAGAAGAATATAAAGAACCCTACTATAGACTATATTAATAAAAGTAAATTAAATAAGTATTAAAAAGAAATATTTAATACCCTAAAATACTTACTAAGAGGTCCCTATAAACTAATTACCTACTATACTTATAAATAAAAAGGTTATATTATACCTCACTACCTAAATTATAAAAATTATAGTTAACTATACTATAGTAATAAACTATACCTACTTAGGGACCTAATAAGTAAGAATAATAAAAGGAACTATACTCTAAAATAGAATAAGGCCTAATTATATTATTTTAAAGTAGAATTAAGGGTTTATATTAAGGGAAAATAGTAGGTTAATAAAGCCCTTATTAATTATAGAGTAGATAAAAATATAATAAATTAGAGAATATTATTAAAGGATAACTAGTTACTAGCTCTATAGAACCCTACTAAAGAGTTATTAGTAATAAGTATATAGGGGGCTACTAGCTCTAATTATAGAGAAAAGTATATTATTATATAACTAAAGAATAATATTAAAATAAAAAAAACTATATTATATATATTTAAAATTAGTAATAATAATAAGTATAATATAATACTAGGTATATCCTAGGGAATAATAGAGAACTTAAGAGTTAATTAGAGGGAACTAGGGTAGACTTTTCTATTAAATAAGGATAGTATTAAAATTATTTATACTAGAAAAGAGCTCTAATAAACTATAAATAATACTAAATTAATACTTATTAATACTCTAAAAGTTAAATAAGTTTAATAAGCTAATTCACTAGAGGTTACTAGTTATAATTATTTAAAAGAGCTAGTACTAATTTTTCTAGTAAAGTATATAAACTTTAAGAATATCTTTAATATTAACCTTATTAATAAAGTAGTAATTATTAATACTACCTAGAACTACCCTATTAACTTAGAACTAAGTATAGAGCCACTATTTAGACTTATTTATTTACTAGTAGAAAAGAAACTTAAAGAGTTATAAGGTTATATTAAGAAGATATTAAAAAGGGGATAAATATAATTCTTTATAAACCTAGTAAGTACCCCTATTCTCTTTATTCCTAAGAAGGGGAGTAAATTAAGATTATATATAAATTACTAGGGGCTTAATAAGGTTACTACTAAAAACTAAGTACTACTCCTACTTATTAATAAAATCCTGAATTAATTATTAATAATTAAAATTTATATTAAGTTTAATCTTAAAAATACTTATTATTAAGTAAGAATTAAAGAGGGAGATAAATAGAAAATAATATTTTATATTTAATATAAATATTATAAGTACTATATTATACCTTTTAACTTAATTAATATACCTATTACTTTCTAAATATTTATTAATAAAGCCCTTATAAACTTAGTAAATATTATTTATATTATTTACTTTAATAATATTTTTATTTTTTTAAATATAAAGAAAAAATATATTAATACTATTAAAATAGTACTTACTAAATTATAAGCTAATAAGTTATTCATAAACCCAGAAAAGTATATTTTCTATATAGATATAATTAAGTTTTTTAAATTTATTATTTTACCTATAGGAATTACTATAGAGGAGGAGAGGGTTAAAGCTATTACTAAGTAGCTAGTACTTACTAGCCTATAAGAAATATAATAATTCTTAGAATTTACTAATTTTTATTACTATTTTATTAAGAATTATTTTAAAGTATATACCCCTATTATAAATTAACTAGGAAAAATAACTAAAGACTAACTAATAATTACCCTAGAGGTCTTAGAGGCTTTTATAAAACTAAGGTTACTCTTTATAAGAGTACCTATTCTATAGTATTTTAACTTAAGCTTATTAATATAAGTAAAAATAAATATATTAAACTTTATAATTAGAGCTATTCTAAGCTAGTAATAACTTAATAAATTATAGAGGCTAGTAGCCTTTATATTATAGAAACTTTAGGGGATAGAGCTTAAGTATAAAGTACTAGAGGCTAAGTTATTAGTTATTAGGAATACTATACTCCTATAGAGATACTATTTATTATATTCCTAATATTAAATTTTATTTATTACTAACTACCTAGATTATTAGTACCTTACTAAGAAAAAGATACTTAGTAATTAATAAGTATAACTACTATAAAATCTTATTATATTTAACTTTAAAATTAAATACTAACTAGGCACCCAGAATATAATTAATACTCTATTATAAAAACTAAATTATATACTCCCTAATTAAGAGAGGGCTAATATAAAGAATATATTCTTAAATAACTTTTTAGGATAATTTTAAGGAGGAAAAGTATATATAATTCACTATAATATATCACTAGGAGAGTACTAGGGAGTTAACCTGGATAATAATTCTAAGATTTCTCTTTAATAGGAAATAAGAAAAGCCTAATTATAAAATAAATTCTATTAATAACTATTATAAAAATAAATAAGTACTAAGTAATTAATAAATAGTAATAATATATTTAAATATAATAATAGCCTATTTATTCTAAATAGTTATATTCTTAAATAGGAGGTAATAAAAATATTTTATAATAAATTATTTACTAATTACCTAGGAATTACTAAAATATTAAAAAGAATATAAAAATTATTCTTCTAGAAATTATAGAAAAAGAATATAATAAATTATATTAAAATATATATAGTATATTAAAGAATAAAACTATAATATTACCTCCTATATAGTATACTTACTCCCCTATTAGTACTTACTAGGCTATTTAAATATATAATAATAGACTTTATTATTAAATTACCTAAATTACCCTAAGGTAAAAGGAGCTTATATAATTTATTACTAGTAATTATTAATAAACTTATTAAGTATACTCTCTATATACTTACTAGGGAGTCCTTTACTATAAATAAATTAGTTAATTTATTAGTAAAGTACTTATTTTTAAAGTATAAATTACTAAAAACTATTATCTCTAATAAAGAGTCTCTATTTATTAATAAGTTCTAAGTAGAGGTATATTACCTATTAGCTATTAGGAGGGCTCTTAGTACTACCTTTTACCCCTAAATTAATAATTAAACTAAATAACTAAACTAGTATATTAAGTATTTCCTTTATATATTTTATAATATTAATTAGAATAACTAGGTAAACCTCTTACTTATAACTTAATTTATATATAATAATACTTATTATAAGGTTATTTAGTTATTATTAATAAAAGCTCTTATAAGTTATTTACTAATTAGACCTAATAATATAATACTAGACTTAGTAAAAATTAAAGAAGTACTAGTAGCTAAGAATAAAGCCTAGGAGTTAACTACTAAGAGAGTAATTATAACCTAATTACTTTATAGTATTAATAATACTTATATAAAGTACTATAATTATAAATAAATAATAATTACTTTTATAGTAGGAGACTTAGTACTATTCTTTATAAGAAATATTAAGTAATAGAGACTATCCTATAAATTATTAAATAAGTACTTAAAACCTTTTATTATAAAATAAATTATTAATAAAAGTTAAGTATATAAATTAAATATTAAAGTCTATTATTAAATTTATAATATTTTCTCCCCTATTTACTTAGAGCCCTACTTTAGTATAGTAATACTACTAAGAAATATCCCTATTAAAAAACTAAAGAATAATATATACTTAATAGAATATATTATTAATTATAAGGGACCTAGGAGGAATTAGTAATACTTTATTAAGTAGAAAAATTATAATAATACTAAGAATTTATAGAAATTATAAAGGAATATTACTATAGAGTTAAAGTAATTTTATAAAATAAAACTAGAATAATAAAGTTATAATAATTATAGAGAAGTAATAGGGAAGTAGTAGGTAATATACTTAATAATAAAGGTATAGGAGCTAATTTATTATTTTATAGTAAAAAGCCCAACCTAAAAAGAAGAATAAAGTATTATACTTAAAGGTAAAAAGTATTAATAATAGCCTACTAGGGGTACTTTAATAAGTCCTTAGTACCCTTATTAATAAGGGGCTTACTCCTCTACTTCTTTCTCCTCCTCCTCCTCCCCCTTAAAAACTATAATAAGAATATTATAATATTATAAAGTATTAATACTAAAGTAATAATAAATAAGTACTAAATAATATTAATTTACTTATTTTATATAAAGAGTAAATATCTTCTCTAGGTAAGTAGAAATAATTCTAAGTACTTATACCTAGGTAATAATTAATACCTTAATAGTAATATAATAGTACTCTATTTTAAGTATCTACTTAGTAATCTTAGTAATTAACTACTTACTACTAGTAGCCTAGGCCTTAAGGGTAGTTACTTAGTACTCCTCTAAGACTTAATTCTATTCTTAGTTTTAAGTTTTCTTTTTTTTAATTAAGAAATTAATTTTATTTTTTTTACTCTAAAGGGCCTTCTTAATTATTAATTAAGTAATAATAAACTCCTCCTAAGTACTAATTAAGTAATAAAGAGATAAAAAAAGAGTAGGAATAATTACCTTATAATTAATATATTAGGAGGCCTTATTAGGGGCCCCCTAGGCCTTACTTATAAGGACTTTTAAGTAATTAATTAGGCTAATTATAATATAGGTAAATTATTAATAATTAATAAAGCCTTAGAATTAAGAAAAAAGAATAATTTATATTAATATAAATTTTATTATTATTAAAATTAATATAATATTTATACTTAGTAAAGGTAATTATATTAAATATATTAAATAATTATTAAGGACCTACTAGAGGAATAATAATAATTTACTTTTAATTTTAAAATAAAGATAAAACTCCTAACTAGGGTACTAAAGGGACTAATAGTATAAATAATAGTAATAAGTAAGGCCCTAGAGGGCCTTTTTAGAGTTAATATTCTTTAATATAGTAAAATTAATAAGGATATTTAAATAAATAAAAGAAAAAAGAAAAAAAAAGGAGAGTAAAGGGAGGGTAGTAGTAGTAATAGTAGTAGTAGTAGTGAGGTTAATAATAAAATTAAAAAGAAAAAAAGGAAAAATTTTAAATTATAAAAAATTAAAGGGATATTTATATAATTTCCTATAAAGGGCAAAATTTAAAAGTAATATAATTAAAAATATAATATTATAATATTTTATACTTATATTAATAGGAAGTAATTACTAGAAAAGTAGTAAATTATTACTAGGTAGTCTATATTTAATAATAAATAACTAAAAATATTAATAAAGGGAGTTAATAATAATAAGATTTATAAGGGTCCTAAAAATATAGGAATAATAGGAAATAATTACCTTAAAAAAGGGCTTTTAAAAATAATAAAAACTTTATAGAATAATATTAACTTTTATAATTATTTATAATAAGGAAAGTATATATTATAAGTAGAGAAGTATAAAGGTATTTATAAATATTTATTAAATAATTTTAAATATATTAAAAGAACTCTTTAAATAAATTAATTCCTTATTATTAAATAATAAATTATAAGAATAATTATAAAAGAGTATAATAACTCTTAATTAATTACCCCTTTAAATTATTAGGAAGCCTAAGAAAGAATTTACTTATTTATAATTTAGAATATTAAACTATAAAATATAGAAATTATAAATAATTAGAATAATAAAAATATCCTATTAAGGAGTTATTAATATAGTATTTATAATTTACTTAAAGAGCCCTAAGTTAAAATATTAATTAAAATATAGGAGTCTATAAATAAACTAATTAAAAAATAATAATAAATTATTAGAGACCCTTTAAATAACCTCTAATTAACCCCTAATTAAGGATAGCCTAGATTTAGAGGGGGGATTATATTATATACTAGAGACCTCTAGGGATATCCAGAGACCCTCAGAGACCTATAGGGGCCTCCGGGGACCTCCAGGGACCTAGTGGGTAGTCTCTATATAGGGAGTAATAACCCCCCTAATACTAGGAGAGGGGGGGTCAGAGAAGAATAGTCATTTTACCCATACCTAATATACTAACTTCTTTACTCTGTACCATACACCTCTGACAATACTGCCCATAGCCGAGAGCTCTTCAGGCTACTTGTTGACACAGACCCGTTCCATTCAGTCGTATGTAGTGCCCTTGACTGTCAGGATGCTCCAGATGACAGTATTCGCTTGTCTAATGCGAATTAGGTGACTAAAAGATTGGTTCATGAGGTTTAAGTTCTAGTAAAAGGACGTGAACACGCCGTGGTGGCATGCGTAATGTAAGTCGAGACCAGCCGCAGATAGGTTGGGGGACTTGACCAGGATCTGCACGGCAGAGTTCTTGTTATTGAAGTTATTAATGGTGTTGGTCTATTTAGCTTGAGTGTGAATAGATTGGGTGGACTCGACTTCGAAGCCAGCGTGGACAAGCATGGCAAGAAAATAGTCATGCACGGACTTACTCCTGCATCCAAGGGTGTTTAGCCATGACAAGTACCTTGGTTTGCTTATTGCGAACAACGTCGAATGCAATGTCGGCCAAGCGAACCATGACGGGCGACTGGGACAAAAGCCACTTGAGGAGTTCGGGGTGGTCCAAAGGAGTAGGCATGTCCCTGTCAGGGACATGGAGTCGGTAGAGGTACAGAAGGCCACCAAAGGGGTCAGTTTGGTCGACTTGTTCGCGTTCAAGACGAATGTACTCTTCGACCTTCGTCTTCCATCTTGTCATCACTAGGATGCTCTGAATAGTCAATGGTCTTGCCCTTGCGCCTGGTATCGCGGGGTTTGGCCTGGGGTGTGTCGTTGTACTCAGCCACTACGTTGTTGATGACGCGCTGCGGGACATCGGCGAGGTCTTTGGCATGCTCGGAGAGGATGCAGTTGTGCCAGTCGAATGACTTGAGCATGCCGTCTCGGGCGCTTGAGCCGAAAGATGGCTTGGTAGTTGGGAGCGTAGCGGACGTGCCAGTTCGCTCAGCATGGCTATGCTGATCCTTGAGCTTCTGCTGAAGCTTCTGGGAACTGCCACCCGCCGAGCCTTTGAGAAGCGCTTGGCATACAGCCTGGACATCCTTGGCTTCGCGGTCACCAAAGTTCAGCTCCTCAATGGTGATACTGCAGGGCTTCAGATTCTTGCCGGGGTAGGTGACAGAGCCATGGGGTAGCGTCATCTTCGTCTGCATCTGCCGGGACCTCTGTACCATTCTCAAAATGCTGCTGACACAGTACTGCGAAAAGTCGTCCTTCCACTTGTAGTGATTGCCGAGGGAACCAAGCAGGACGTGGTGCAACTTCTAGAGATAGACGCCATGCTTCTTGAATGCCCGTTTCATGAACTTGACAGGACGAGGAAGCTTGTTGTTGGGGTAGTGGCTGGTGTGAAAGATGCCAGGCGCTGTACGTGAACTAATAGTGGTCTCCTTGGCGTAGGGGTCGTAGGCGTCCATGTACAGGACGAGCAGGTTTCCAGTTAAGCTTCTGGATGGGTGCTGCCAGACGTGCTTGGTCTTGTGACCGAACCAGACCTTTGACCACAGAAGCTTGACAGGATCGACGATGTCTTTGACCGAGTTCATCAACCGTGTTGGGGTGACAAGGTCGATGTATTGCGCCTTGGTGTGGTAAACCAGCTGGAAAGTACGGCCACCGCCCTTGAGGCACCGAGCCTCGTCAACAAGACAGCGTTCGAACTGGCGCTCAAAGTCGGGGATGTAATGCTTGAGGGCCCAGCGATTGACCCATACGTTAGCATCACCTTCACTGTCGAACCATTCGTACGTGCTGGGATCAATGACACCATCAGGCACAATCGGCTTGCCACGATATACAGGCTTCGCCCTTCCCTTCCCATCCTTTGCCACCCAGTTGTCGGTGAACCTTTCAGCGTCGTCACAGTTGTTGAAGCGAGCCAATTAAGGGACGGTGATATTAAGACGTCGGTTAGCGATGACGGGCGTGGTGACAATCACTGTCCTGAGGGTCTATGCATGGTCAGTACAATGATCAGAAAGAAGTGGTCAAGACTCAGCTGGATATCAGTTGGGTCAAGGTCGCAAAGGTAAGAATCGAGCTCCTTTTTGTCCGGTGTCATGGATTTACGAGCACTATTGTCGCTCATCTGGCTCTTGCCACCATTGTAGTACTTGATGTTCAAAAGCTTGCCATAAACCTTGGCTTTCTGAACGAACTGCTCCAGATTCTGGCTCTAGATGATCATCGGGGTGGGGTGCCATTCGGAGTCTTGGTCCATGTGGCGGTTGGCGTACTCCTCCTCGACGCAAGCATGAGCATGGCAGAGGAAGAACATGATATTAATATAATATTATTATATCCCTGTTCACGAGCGGCCTTGGCAACGTCGTCAGCGTCATGCGCAGGCTCGGCATTGGAGACTTGGCAATTAAGCTTCCAAGCCTCGAAAGCTTGACACATGTCAGCCGTGCAGCGGACAGCTTCCTCGCTGGCTTGGTCGTTGGACATGGCGTTGCGGTAGGACTCGAGAAGAGGGGTGCAAGCAATTTCGATGAATTGGTCGAAGAGTTTGGCGTGGGCGTCGAGGGCAGAAGCCAGTAGAGTCATTGACGCAGTCGCTCCAGGACGCTTGGGCTGACAGACTCGAGCTTTGTTGAACTCGAGTAGCTCCAGGAGGGTGGCGTCGTCCATGGGGGGTAGTGGCTTAATACCATAGGCCTCATACCAATGGTTGACAAGGGCTGTGAAATTAGTCGAGTTCTGACAGCGGCACGTAGACTTCGTGGCCGTCGTGTGGTGCATGGTCGGGACTCGGGAGGCGCGTCGAGCGATGTCACCTGCCAGTCAATCAGGCTGAGTCGGTGTATCTTCTCTGATCGGTTCCTGATCTGGCAGGCATCGCGGAAGAGACGACGGCCGTAGGCGTTTGTCGCAATCTGCTTGCCGGCCTCGGCAGAGATGAAACGGGTGTCGAGATCGGCGGGCGCGAAATAGACGTGCTTGAGCTTGAAGGCCTTGGGTTTCGTCTTGCGGCAGATGAGGTATATCTTCCAGAGCGGCGGTTGAAGAAACATATGGTGGTGACGATGGCTCTGTTCCAGTCCTCCCAGCGCCAGGCAAAGGCAGAGGCGTCGTCGTCGGTCTTCAGGAACCTATGAGGGTAGTCATTGGGGTCGGCGGACGGGGGGTGGTCCAAAGGCAGCCACTGTGCTGGGGCAAACTTCAAGAGGCGAGAGGCTGCGAGGAGAATGGTAGCCCCGATGTGGATGCGCGAGCCTGCCTCGTGATCATCGTTAAAGGGACCATGACCGAGGATGTCAGCCTGAGTAGGCGGCGATGGATGGAGAGTGTCGGTAGCCAGGACGTTGGCAAGCGTGAAGTCGCTCTGATCGTTGAATAGGTAGGTGAAGATCTCACCATGGATAGGACAGGAGGCATTTTGGTCCCACTTGTTACTATAAAGCTCAGAGAATGGGTGGAGGATATTGCCGCCTGTGATATGTTAGCTAAGAACTCAGATTATGGAGGAGGATTTGCCACAGATAGATAGTATCAAGAAAGGTAAGGCAGCTTGTAATGTTGGGCCCGGAGGTTGAGGTATGACGCCAAATACGCCAGACCGTCTTGCTGGGTAAAGTCCTACTTTCTTATAACGCGGATAACTGGGGGCACTGTGAGACCCTTCTGTCCCTTCTTTGGAGTCTCATGCTGTCTCCAAATACGGATATATTCGGCCAGGTCCTTGTCAGAGAGGGTAGGAGGCTTGTGCTAGACGACAGATAAGTTGCGCTCATGCTAAGGAGGAGGGAGGGTTGGCTAAGGTACCCTTGACCTTGCGATACAGATCCTTAAATCCGAAATTGGTGAAGAATCCCTTGCTGCCCTTGCCGCCCTTGCCCTTGCCCTTGCTAGTGTTCTTGAACTAATGCTTCTCCTCTGTAAACTTGCTCTGGGCGAACTAGAGATGGGGGCTCTATTAGGCGCAAATGTCGCACCCAGTGGCGCCTGCGCTGTGGTCGCCGGCGTCACCAGAGGCAGCGGACTGTCGCTGCGAGGCGCGAGAAGCCGTCGTGTTCGTGATTGGGTGGTGCAAGCAGTGAGGGAAGCAAATCGAGTAAATAGATAATATACAAAGATCAAAAGGTAAATAAGGGGATATAGGATCACACTAATAATTGTGGTGAAGTTAGTAAAGAGGGTAAAGTAGTAGTAAAGGTATTGGTAAAGGTATTAGTGAAGGTATAATATAAGGTAGTGGTAATTGGTAGTAAATCTTTCAGCGTTGAATTCAGTAATGGAGTAAAGAACCTCGAGGTCCGCCTAATAAGGGAAAAGTAGAAGGAGGTAGTCAGTGAGGTCTAAACGGAAAGAGGTGTGATCAAGAGATCAGATAAAATATCCACATATCTGCTCCACTGCCTGTGAAGTCGCACCATTGCAGGCGGTAGGAGGGAGAGAGTATGTGTATATGCGCTGGGTGGATAGATGCTAAGTATGGAAAATCGAGATGAGATGGTATGGATTAGTCCATGTAAAGTAGACATCGGCATTATAAAGCCATGTCAAGTCAAAGGCGACGTCAGCAGCTGTGAAGGAAGGGTAGCTGAGAATCCAGAGCTGAAGGAATGCCACCATCTAGAGAAGCGCGAGTGGACTGCAGTGACAAAGCCGATATTGGGGCTACCACATTATAACAAACATGTCCGTGCAACGGAGTACCATCACAGCGTAAAGTTGAACAGACCAAGTAGAGAATATGAACATGGCATGACCAGACTGACATGTGACCAAGAAGGCCATGGATAGAGAACCAAGTCCAAGACTATTATACAGAAAACATCCTCATTACCCACCACTAGTTCTTCCACAAATAGAGAAAATATTCCACTAGGCGTATGCGTAATTGGAGAGAAATACAAGTAAAAAGAAGAAAGAGGGCATAGTGATAATAAGCTGTGACGGCGACTGGCTGTGGGCATGGGGATGCCAGGTTATAGATGTTCATGTAACTTCGTGTTTTAGCGGCACCCGTCTAACGATGGCTTCATTGTAGTCCTGACTTTCTTATAATTAAAAACGCAAGAAAGAAATACTGAAATGCGTTGAAATAACCCAATGCTATGCACTTAATAACAACGCCGATCTACCGGGTCGCCAAATGTTGAACACTTATGTCCAGGGATAAGAATCGCTCTTCAACGAGAACAAGCCTTCCTTACCCGGTCGGGCGATACTCGGGGGGTTTCTGTTTGTTTTCAATTATGATTGGTTGACCATGTCCTATATCTCAACTGGAGTGATGTTTTACAACTTGCTTTCTAGCCTTCCGGGGGTTTCCAAGTCTTGTAGGCTATCAAACAGAACTTCCTCTTATCCTTATTCTCATATCCGTCTTGCAAGGCTCACAGTAGCCGTGCATGACCGAAGGACCTCGTACATGCAGGATCCGTCCACACGGATGACGGGGACAGCATGTTCCGGGATTGTGGCGTGATGCCTTCGGATGGCTTGAGTGGGTGGTGTAGGTTCTGTTGCAGTGGACACAACAAACGTCATGGGTTGTGATGTAACACATTGTCCTGTGTTGAGAACGTTTTATACGCAGCTGAAAGTAATTGGTATGACTTTGGGGTGTGGTCTGGCTCAGCTGATGTGTGTATTGGAATCAGAGTTCAAAGGATGGTCTTCTAGGACAATGTCGGTGTAACCTCAAACTGCCTTCAACAGAGAAGGTCTCCCGCTCTTTAAGCCTGCACAAAAGTAAGAACGGTATTGTTGTGAATAATTCACTTGTGGCACGGATCGTTAATCAATTCAGCATTGTTTGCGTCTTTCACAGCAGTGAATCAGAGGCAAAAGCAGCTGTTTGTGTATATTTGTGCCACCGCGCTGTTGCAATTATCCGGCTCCACCATTGTCCTTGACGTCGACAAAGAACAAAATGTTGAGTTGATGATTCTAGCTGGCCATAAAATACAGCCCAGAGACCTATTAGGGGCGGAAGATTTGGAAACATCGACATGTCATCCGAAGCTACACGCAGACTTTAAATTTCTTCTCTTCAAGCAAACCAAACCAATTCTCGAAGAAATCTCGATTACCTCCAAAGACCCAGTCGTACTTGTATCGAGGGTGACCATGTGTCGTTTCCTATGGAGAGAAAACGAATGCTCGAGCTGCCGCCAGCTTTTCGATCGTCAACTGACAACATGCAGGTTTCGTAGGTCGGGAGACCAAAGGGCCTGCAAGAGGGAGTATGTCCGGAAGAATGAACGGGACTTCAACTGCCAGGAGTGCCAACTGTCCAAGAAGCGATCGAGAGAGGCAGGGACTCCGAGGAACCGGAAGCGTCAAGCCGACAGGGATTACGAGAGCGATGATCCGAGGGACGAGGACTACATCGATGTCGAGGCCTGTGAAACCGATAGTGAAGGCCAATCTGATGATTCAGAAGATGAAGGTGACCGTGTGGTTGCCGCAAACGGTGGTCCATTGAAAAGAAAGGCGAGAGCATCGAGATGGAAGAACCTGGTCAGCGGGAGGACACCCAAAAGACGACGTAGCTCACTGGATAACCAGACGTTGTTATTCAACTAATGAAGAGAACGGAGGCGACCGAGAAGTTTGCTAGTCAGCGTTTAGACATAGGAAATATTGATATCCTCCCTCATCGGTTTGTATCACGCGTGTAACTTGACTTGAATCCTTGGAATGGAATGAACGAGTCCTGTTCATGTCCTGTCAGCCCCTGAGGTCTTCTTCGGGCGTTTGGCTAGATAAGTCGGCTTCGAACCAATGTAGAATGCGTGCTTTAATAGCCATACTGCATAGCCACACCGCGACCATATTCGAGGTTATGGTACATGCCGAGAACACAGTTTGTTTCGCGCCCTAGCAGCCGCGTATCAACAAATTACTTGGTAGAGAACCTTGAAGCTTATCATGTTCTGTATCATCTTCATTACACGTAACTTCGTGAGTGCTGTATAACTTTCCTTCCAATGCCTTGTACAATCATGCCTGTCCCGCGAGAAAGACACGTCCCTTGAGATTTTCAATAACGCTATTGCGCATCCACCATTCCTCCTCATCCACGACTTTCTCCGTCTTCACGATTTGAGCACGCCGGTCGGCCCATTCAAACAGCATGCGAAGGCCGCATAATCTCTCCCTGCTGGATCCGTTCATGCTCCTCTCCAAAACTAGACGTGCGTCCACCGGAGACCCAGAGCTCTCGCCAGCGGCGCCCTCGGAACTTGCGCTACGGTCGAGTATAGTCGCGCGTTCTGCGTATGTGAGATCTCGCAGGGCATCAAGGCAGAAGACCCACTCCAAAGGATCAACTCTGCCGTTGTCCGTGATGTCCACCAGGGCATCTCTGCCCAGAGCACGGAGGGTGGAAGACAGTGGCGCCTCTTGTGCTGGACGACGGCGGAGGTACAAAGATTGGTTCTGGATGAAGGCATCCATGAGGGATGAGTTCTTTTCGAAATTCAGCTCAAGGTCCCAAAAAGCCGGACCGGCATTCGTGCGGATGCTGGCAATTTCGTTGAGTGGGGGTAAAAGACACGGCGTCTGCCGAACGACCGCCTCAGTCTCCGAGCCTGCGGGCTCGCCTTTCTGTCGTTTCCGACGTATGGAGATGGGAGCTGACACAGGTTGACCTGTAGCAACGTCCTTGGTGACCAAGCAGCGTGGGTCTGTTGCCAACACCCAGAAGTGGCGAAAGGCTTGGAGATGGGAACGGTTGTCCATCACCGAAGTAGGAAAGACGGGATAAAATGCAATGAGGAGGCATGCAATGGCCATATTGCTTGTGCCAAACGTCGCCGTGCCGCAGGCTAGGAATAGCGAACCAATGGCGAGGTGCGCGGCAAGGTGCGAACCATAGGGAGTGTCTGGATCGTCTCGGCCATGAAGAAGGCGGAGGCGACGCAAAACGACAAGGTCGCCGGTTCCAGCCATAACAATTGCGGCAGACAGGGCGAGAACGTCTTGGCACATGCGAGCGTTAGAGCGAGCAAGTTCTTCGTCATACATAGGGTGTTCATTCGGTGGAGGACGACTAGTCGCTGGTATGCGAGAAATACGGATGAAGTTGTCGAGATAATGTATCAGAAGGTCTCGAACCTTGGTCGAAGCGCTACCTGCATAACGCAGCGCGATCGAGAAGCAGAGACCGGTGATGATGCTGAAGAAGGGTAGGTCAGTGCTCTTCAGCTTCGTGGTGTTAGTAAGTTTGTGGCGGATGCGGTAAGGTTTTGGAAGGCTGTTGAGGATCCAATCAAAGGTAGGCTCGATCTTGTTCCACATAATCAGGTTCTTAGCAACTGTGCGCAGAAGAAGAATGTCTGGTCGGATGTAGTCGAATTGGACGGCTGATTCTGGCACGTCTATCTTCCGGGCGACGATGTGATCCTCCGACTTCATGAAAATCAACGTGAGTGCCATCACTGCGCCGGCTGCAGCTCGGTCTAGGACGTGAACCATCTCGACTTTCTTCGTTGCTGTGGCGATATTGACCAGACTCTCGGTAAGTCTCATGTCGTGTAGACCTCTGAGGTCGTTGCCTTTGCCCAGATTAATCAAGCCCAGGGCAAAGCCAGCAGACAAGCGGTAGCATTCACTCCGCAACGGCTCGTCTTCGTCTTCCTCATCGACGTGTTCGATTTCAGACATCATGATCTCGCTCATGCGACGGTGTTGGCTGTCGCAGTAAAGGAGGCCTATGCCCATGATGCCAGTTGTTTGTGTCAGCGGCGATAGATTGAGCTCTGCAGCCCCACGAGGGAGCATGCGCGTAACATGTACGGAAATCATGCGGGTGATAAGAGAATCCATAGTCCCAATGTAGGAGGCGGCGAGACCGAGTAGAAGACCAACGGAGGTCATCGTGTGCTTCGGCGTGAGGTATTTGAAAGCGACCCATTTGGCGATGCCCCTGAGATGACCATTGAGGCCAAGAGCTAGCAGGAAGCCGGCGTGACGGTTGCTCAGGTCATGCCCCGGCTTGTTATAAAGAATCCACGAAGTGTCGATTCCCTTGGCCTGAGGCGAGATGGCAAGCCCGGCCGCCACACCCTGATGGAAAAAGCCCCAGCACACTTTCTCCTCGGTAAATAACGACTTGTCAACGCCGACGGTGACATTAATGGGACGAACGATGCAATTGAGGTTGAAGCCCCCGACGTGGGTCTTCTGGGTAAGCAACGGGTAGCGGAGGCTGTAGTACAGGAGAGCACGGCCAGCGGGAATCGCGAGGGTGCCCGTAGCGATCCTAGCTACCAACTCCTTCTGCCTCTCCAGGTACTCACTCTCGCTCCAATTCGGCGCAGATTCGAGACGTATGATGCGAGCTCTGTGCGTTGATAGAAGCTGTTGCGCTTCATTGAGACGACGGTCTTCCTTGAATAACGCTCGGATGACGGCTTGTCGTTCAGTCCCTTGCCCATCATCGAAGCCCACATTGTTGTATTCTTCAACGCTCTGGCAAATGGTGCGGTAGTCCCAAGTCGCATGGTGGTTTGGGGTCTGCAGTTGGTCAGTTGGGAAGCAGGACACTGGCGCATGACTCACAATAATGTTGGCACCACTCTTTCCAAGCTTCTTGCCTGGCTCTAGGATCATGCTGACATCTCCGCGATCAACCAGTTCCAGTAAGTCTTTCGACCACGAAGCTGGTGGATGGGCCTGACATCTGGCGATCGAGTCCTTCAAAGGTGTGAGGACAGCCTCGGGCAGCGTCTCGAGCACTCTGGTGCTGATGCCGGCTGAATGCATGGCCTCGACAATGCTTTCCGGAGTGCTCTTCGGAGTGAGCTTCTCGAAAAGACTTTTGAACATCACAGTCCTGGGAGTGACTGCTGCCCATCGAGAGTCGTTGGATGAAACTTGCTCGTTCTTGGCAGCTTGAGAATGGTACAAATTCGCCAGAGTAAGGAAAGGATGGTATTGACCAGTTGAAAAGCATGTCTGGATCCAGTGGAAAACATCAAAGTCGACACCTGACGGTTGGGTCAGGGGAACTTCCAGATGAAGTTCTGCCTCCATGTTAGCACTGCAGCTATGAAAGTATTGAGACACACTCACCTGAATCGTATCGTGGGTCAAGCTCTTCTTGTATGCCCAGCTCATACATGTCGACGAATGCATCCCATCGCAGCCATTTCGCGACCTGACACATGATGATCCTCAGCTGCGCGGTGCCGGGGGAGGAGTATTCTGGTGTCATGATCTCAAGCTTCTGTTCTTCAAGTAAGAGATGAATAGCGACGAAAATATTCCAAGCGGCATTACCGCGGTTCTCGGCGCTCCGTTGCATGCCAGTCGGCAGATAGCCGTTGGAGCCGACGGCTTTTTCGCCAAGAGAGGACGACAGATAGGCCCTTGCGTACTGGATGTGAGTGGGCATGAACTTGGACTCATGGAAGCTCGAGGTCGCCGTCGCCTCCATTTCGTCATCCATATCCTCATCCAAGGTCCATTCCCAACCACGAGTTTGCTGCCAGCCTGGGCATCCCAAACCGTTTGGTGTCTCATGAAGTTGTAGAATATGCCAGTCCTCAAGGCCCTGAATCGACCCGAAAGAGCCAGAATGCTGGCGGCGCTTGCCTCTAGATGATTTTGTCGAGGGGATTGCTTTGTTCTCAGACTTGCCCAAGGCTAAGTAGATGGCAAGCAGCTGAACCACCAGGGCAGACCATTCGACATCGGCGACTGCAAAATCCTCGCACCTCAGCCAAATCATAGTGTGCCACCAGCCGGGAAACATCTTTTCGGCATGCGACGCCGGCAGAATGCTACGACACGTATCTAATACCTTGCGCACAAGGGGGTTGTGTGGCTGGAGCTGAATTTGGATTTGGTGGTGCCTGTCCTCGCCGTCAACCATGTCAACTACTCCTTTCGCTCTGGAGTACCGAAGCCCTCCGACGTTGCCATTAGAAACTTCGATGACCTCGGATTTGCGGTGGCGAACATCCCGGTCAACAGCTCGACCGCGATAATGCAGACTTCTGACGTTTTCCAAAGACATGGGCGGAAGGTTTATAGGCGTGATTTGACTCCAGGGAGCTTGTATGCTCAATTCTCGACGTCCCTCGTGGCCTTCTGATAAAATGAGAATGACGGAGATGTCTCCGTCGGTTACTTTGCATGAATCTACAACATGGTGTGCCCGTCGGAGTGCGCCGCAAGACAGCCGGACGGGATCTTCCGAAGAAGTGGCAGTTTTGCCGGGCTTGGGGGGAATGAGAAAACGCGGTCCTCGTTGCAAGTCGATTGTCAAGAGCTGGAGCTTGTTATCGAGGCAGTCTTGGATTCCAATAAGGAGTTCGCCATGGAGAGGGTCGTCAACGGCAAATTGAGGCGCAGTTAAGATGAATACCTTGCAGTGATCGCGAGCAGGCTGTTTTGAGAGAGAAAAACGGACGTTTGAATTGTCGAGGGAGATTGTTTGGATCTTGGTGAACATAACCTCTTGGGTGTATCCTTCCAACACGTGGTCGTCCAGTCCCATGTTATGGAAGCCCTCAAAGTCACCGCCAGCTCGAAGTTCATCCAAGACGCCGTCGATGGGCGCCTCGAGCAAGCTACCCAAGCTTGGATGGATTGTCTGGTTGTAGTTGAAGGAGCCAAATCCTCCACTAAGTCTAGGTCCTTGACTACCCTTCGACGCGCCAAGCGTGGGATTGTGAGGCTGCTCAGTGAAAACGGATCGTTCTTGTGAGGCGGATAAATCGGCACGTGCTAGCATGGAGCTTACGCGGCGAGACTGTCTTCTGGTCGCACCAGACTCCTTGTCCAGATCAAAAGAGGAGACCAGATCCAACGGCTTCTCGACTTTGTCCAGCTTTTCAACCTTTTCGCTCTTCCTCAACCGCTTTCCTGGAAGAGGGGCACCGAAGCTCTCGCGAAAATTTGTATGGATCGGGGTTGAGGCGCCGCTGGCAAAGTTGGGCTGCATAGAGCTTCGACGTCGTTCGGCTCGAGTTTTGTCCTTCTTAAGACGGCCGATGAACGGGTCTCCGTTTCTGATGTAGGCCACTCTCCACACAGCGTACGTGCTGACTTCCCGGTTGATGGTGACGGCAAGTATTAGCGGTTCAGCAGCGTTCGTTTTGGGTGCCCCTGAATGCCTGATTTCCTCGATATGCAGAATTTCTTCGGCAGGGTCGAGAAAGCACGGAGACTTTGGAGTGTTCTTCCCCCCTCTGCCTCCCTCGGGGACCGCAGCTTCGGGCCGTGTTACAACAAGGCCAAGCTCCTGTAATGGATCCATCAGGGACACCAAACGGGGCCAATGCGAGCCTGGCTGTTCAGAAGGCGGCTCCCACATGTTTCCGAGAGTCGAGCTTAGCCTCAAGGGCAGCGATTTGGGTTTGTTGAGACCCTCCACGGAGAAAACGGTATGTTGGGAGCTCCGTGGAGAAGTGTGAATCTGAGAAGAGACGAAGGAGTTGGGCGGGACCTTGGGGAACTTGAGAGAGACTGGGGCGTTGTTCTCACTCCGTTGCTTCCGTTGTATGATGACCCCTCGGGGCGCGGCGCAGGCGGCCTCGACCTCGAATGGCATGTGGACCACATGGCTTGTGCCGTCGAGGAAGTAAATGTGTGCCTGTGTGGGCAGGAAAACAACGAGAGCTCGACGATGGGGTCCGTCCTTCTTGGTCGCATTCGCGTTGTTGTCGGTACCCTTCTCCTTCGTGGCGGGATTTGGCGTGTGGTTCGAGGTGGGAAAAGAGGCGAGCAAGGCCTGGGTGACGGGTCCTTCATGTTCGAAGTTGAAGGACTTCTGAAAGATGCCGCCGCGACTCCAAACGACGCGATGCTTCGTCACTTGAAGTTCGTCCTCGATGTCGACCGGGCCGTCGTGGTCGTGACCGGACTCGTTCGTGATCTCCCATGCTGAGGGCGGAGTATCTTGGTGTGATGGCTGGTGCAGCCCCAGCGACTTGACGGAAGCCATTGCGCTCACCCCATGCGCAATGCTCTGTCGAAGTCACGCGAGGAGTCGCGATGTGTGTGGAGTTGGTCGGCTGCAGTCTAGAGTAGCGTAAGGTAGGTAGATAACTTAAGGTAGGCAAGGCAAGGAAGGTGCTTTACTGCAGGGCTCCTTGGTTGTTTTTTGAGGGGAGTGGGGGAGGGGCTGCTTAATCCGCAGTTGTGATTGGATACCAGTCGCCTTTGCCAGCAACAAGCTACCCCCCCTTCGCAAGCGGTTCAGGTCAACATTGCCATCTCGATAAGGGCATTTAACACCAAGTATTTGATGAAACCTTCAATCCCTTATTTCTTTCCCAGTAAGAAGGCAAGCAGCGAAAAAAAAAAATAGATTATTCAGATGAGTCTTTGCGGCCCTCATAAAGAACTGCATGTACCGCAACACAACGAGGCTGAGGCAACTCAAGCTGAGATCTCACGAAGGCGGCAGTTGAGAGTACGGATAGGAAGACCAGCATCGAATTCAACCTGAACAAAGACGTTCCATTCATTCTTCATACATCGTGATATTGGATCTGCCTGGAGTACCTTCTGTATGGGTCGGGCGGGTAAGCTGTACCATCCGTACCTGGTCTCTCCCAAAAGACGAGTAGCAGGGCAACCGCATTCATGGCGCGGCACAGGCTGCTAGTAGAGAGATACCTTATCAATACTTGCGTGAGACACGCCTCACTGAATCATCTACACAGACAGGTAAGGTAGACAGTCCGGTATCTAGGAAGGTATCGATCTCTAATAGGGCTGCTGCTGTGAGCAGGTATTCGTACCCGGCCTAACTAGACTCGAGAGAGCCAGCGCACGGACCATGCACCCTCCAGGCACGTACCTTCTGGCTGCATGGCTCGTGACGTAGCGGAACCGGCACAGCTCACCTTGCCTTAGGTAGCTCACCGAATTGAAGCTTGGCTCTTGCGCTTCTGCCGCTACTCGTGCTCCTCCACCAAGAGTCAACCTCACTCCCCATCCGCATTCGATTCCACCAAAGCTTCCTCCGTTATTACACCGCCTGCTAGCCATGCCAGTGTCCATGCTGACGGCACCCTTGGCACAATGACGGAAGCTTCACCAGAGTCAGCGCCGGTCGACGCCCAAATGAAGCCCGTCGTTGACGACCCCGAATCAGGTTCCGATCACCAAATCACCAGTCCGTCAATAGAAGCTTCCGGGTCTGCGCAGAATAATGATGAAGTTGCGTTGCTACACGACGATAGCACTGTAGATGCTGCGCCCGTCCAAGTAGCGGGGCAAAAGGCGGAGAAGCAACCTGAGCACCAGCTTGCGGAAGGCGACGATGGCGTCGAGGACGAAGAAGACGACGAAGATGAGGACGAGGAGGAGGAGGAAGACGATGAAGACGAGGAGCCTAGGCTCAAGTACGCCAGGCTGACCCAACATCTCGTTCCAATCTATCGCAACGGCGATGCGACCAGCGCGTTCCTTGTAGCTGGGGACAAGATGGTATGGTCCGCTGCTTCAGACACTCGCCGCTAGCTGACATTCAAATCTTTCAGATCATCGGAACGCACAATGGCGCCATCGTAGGTATGACGTTTCATTCCCAATATCTGCGCTGACGAAACGCGCAGCATGTAATCCAACTGCCTACGTTCCAGTCCCTCCGAGTCTACAAAGCTCATTCCGCCTCCGTCACGAGCATTTCGATATCCCCATATCCTCCCCCGCTTCCAACGGCACGAGCCGAGGCCGTCCAAAGACTAGCCCAGGAAGCCGCCGAAAGCGTCGCAAGGCGCCCCTCGTCCCAACAATCGGGTTCACCAGCAGCAGCATCTCGAAGGCCCAAAGAGCCTACTCCCATTCCGAACACGCCCTCAAATAACATACATGTAGCGACTTCGTCAATGGATGGCAATGTTTGTGTCTTTTCCTTGACTGATTCCAAAGATGTCCAACTTCGCAATTTCGCGCGGCCAGTACAAGCCGTGGCCTTGTCGCCTGATTACAAGAACGATCGAACTTACCTTTCTGGCGGTCTTGCAGGCCAGTTGATATTGACTGTGGGTGGATCACCCGGTCGAAGTACATCTACGACGGTGGGAACAGCGGCCGCCACTGCCTCTGGCTGGCTCGGTAGTATGGGACTAGGGGCGAATACGGGCAAGGACACGATTCTTCATTCTGGAGAAGGCACAATCAGCACCATCAAGTGGTCGCTATCCGGAAAATACGTTGTTTGGCTCAACGAGCATGGGGTCAAGATTATGCGTTCGAAGTTACACTTGGAAAGTGGCGACTCAGACGATGCCTGGAAGCGGATCGGACACATCGATCGCCCACAAACTGACGAATGGGAGACAATGGCAAGTGTTTGGAAGGGCAGAGCTGAATGGATTGACGAGCAAGCGGTGGAAACAGACGACGCCGACCCTCCCCAGCCAGAAGTGGTGGGGACTCCCGCAGTCGAGGGTTTGGGGCAACAAGCTTCGTCCATCTCCAAGAAGATCGAGCGACTCGTGGTTGGCTGGGGAGGAACGATATGGATCATACACGTCCACCCAGAAAGCCCTAGCACTGGCAAACGTGGAGGTGAAAGAACCATCGGCCGTGCCGAAATCGCGAAGCAGTACGTTTGCAAACATTGGGCTTATGGTGCTGGACTAACATGAAATAGCCTTCGCATGGATTGCATCATTTCTGGAATTTCGTTATATACCCAAAGTCTTCTCCTTGTTTTAGCCTACGTCCTGCCAGACGACGATGAAGACAGCGACGATGATGACCCACGAGCAAGCAAGGGACACAAGTCAAAGCCATCGATAACCTCAACTGGTAGCGAGCCATCCGGCGGCATCAAGCGACGTCAAAATCACTTACCGCCAGAGCTGAGGCTCATCGACCTCACATCTCAGGCCGAAGTTGATAAAGATGGTCTCAGCGTGAGCAGATATGAGAGACTCACATCCGGTGACTACCATCTTGGCGTTCTGCCGGCTCAGAATGCGGCATCGGCTGTGTCCGCTTCCAAGGGGGCTCTGGATACGATAACTGGTTTCGGTTCCGACATGTGGAACGCAGCCACCAACCCAAGAGCGTTATTCAGTTCAGGTGCGAGCATCAGGAGCAGAAACAGTGGCGACGATGTGTCGAGTACACAAGTTCCGAGCATGGCCGCGGGCCCCCGAAAACAAGCAGCCCAGACTGTCCACCCAAACCTCATTAAACCGGGTGTCAAAATTTTCATTCATAGTCCATTCGACTTTATCCTTGCCACAAAACGCGATCTAGGCGATCATCTAGGCTGGCTGCTAGAACACCAGGAATACCAGAAGGCATGGGAGTTGTTGGACGAACATCCCGAGATCATGGCGTCTCCACCGGAAAATCTCCACGAACTAGTACCCTCGACGCCGGATAAGAAGCAGGGTAGTCAGGACGACTTGCTGGACGACGGCTCTTCTCTCGTGGGATCGGTTGCCCTTGCAAGACATCCGAACTCTTCAGCACAGAAAGAAAAGAGGCGAATTGGCGAGTTGTGGATTCGGGAGCTGATTGAAGCAAATAACTGGGCTGAAGCTGGAAGGGTCTGCGGTAAAGTTCTCGGATCCTCCGATCGGTGGGAGAAGTGGGTATGGACCTTTGCCGGCGCTGACAAGTTCGACGACATCACCAACTACATCCCGTCCGAGCCCATGTACCCACCTATTCCAGGCACCATCTACGAAGTCGTCCTCAATCACTACATCCAAGCGGACAAGCTGCGATTTAGAGAATTGCTAGACCGTTGGTCACCTGACCTCTTTGACATCAAGACGGTCACAACTGCCCTCGAAAACCAGCTCAAGTACCGCGATGTTCGTGAGGACAGTGTCGAGGGCGGAGAGAGGGGCCGTGACTGGAAGATTGTCATGGAATCCTTGGCCCGTTTACATGAGGCGAATGGCCGGTATCGAGAGTCACTGAAGTGTTACATCAAGCTCCAAGATGCAGATTCAGCTTTCCGCTTGATTCGCGATAATCATCTAGCTGAAGCGGTCGCAGATGATATTTCCAGCTTCATCGGTCTGCGAGTACCCTCTAACCAAGAGCATTTGCGCGAACCCGACTTTGAGGCAGCCACAGCCGAAGCAATAACTTTGCTTGTCGACGAGGCGCAGCACGGCTTGGTGAAGCCATCGGTTGTGGTGTCGCAACTTCAAGAGAAGAACCTGAAGCTGTATCTGTTTTTCTACCTCCGTGGCTTGTATAAGGGCGAAGGCGTCGAGGAACACTCGGGAGAAAACAGGGACAGGCTATTGATGGAGAGCCAATCTCTGGTCGACGAGTTTGCTGATCTGACCGTTCAATTATTTGCAAAATACGACCAGACCCTGCTAATGAGTTTCCTGAGATCCTCGACGTCTTACACGTTCGAAAAGGCAAGCCAATCCTTCCCGGACTTTGGACTCTTCGCTAACAAACACAGGCCGTGCAAGAGTGCGAGACTTACAAATACGATGACGAGCTGGTGTATTTGTACTCCAAGACAGGCCAGATGAAGCGCGCTCTTTATCTCATCATCGACCGTCTCAAGGACGTCAAGAAAGCCATTGATTTTGCCAAGCAGCAGGACGACCCTGACCTATGGGAAGACCTCTTGGACTATAGCATGGACAAGCCGAGCTTCATCCGGGGTCTACTGGAAGAAGTTGGCACCGCAATCAACCCGATTAAGCTTGTTAGACGCATCCCCGAGGGCCTCGAGATTGAGGGTCTTCGAGAAGGATTGAAGCATATCATGAAGGAGCACGAAATCCAGCACAGTATCAGCTCCGGGGTCGCGAAGGTTCTCCGGAGTGAGGTCGCCGCTGCACAGAATGAGCTGCGCAGCGGCCAGCGCAAAGGTATCAAATTTGAAGTAGTCATCCAGTCGACTGAGCACGTCGACGTAAAGGTCCGAGACGTCGTCCTTCCGCCAGTCAGCGCTGAGGAGGCGGAGGACAACTTTCTGCAGACGAAGACAGAGCAGCCAGGGCATACACACAAGGCTCCTGAGGCGGGTCACTGTGCCCAGTGCCACGAGTCCTTCACAGAGTACGAGATGGAGACGCTCGTGGGGTTCGCGTGTGGGCATGTCTTTCACCTTTCTCATCTACTCGAGCTGGTCCACCCCGGAAGAAGACTTGAGACGGAGTACGGCGTTGGCAGCGAGGAGTCAATTCGCAGCGGCTATCGCGTGGGCAACAAGGTCACACATGCGCGCTTGCTGAAGGATCGTATCAGGGAAGGATGTCCTGTTTGCACGCAACGAAGCGCGGATGTGCCTGCGTAGAACCTGTAACTTTGGCGAGTCGAATGCATACGGCGGCATAGCCCATTCCTTTTCTCTGATTCATGATGAGTTCGTTCCTGCGATCGTGGTTAGTGGTGGACGAGATTAATGACGGGCGGACCCAATGAGATGATAAATGGGTCAGGTCACAGTTGCACCCGAGGCACGGCCGCCCCACTTCCCACGGCCCCTCCCCCCAACGCGCACCGCCACGGCATGCTGTTCCCGAGTTCCCGCCGATGACTTAGCATTCATGCTTCCGTCCTCCCGACTTCCCCTGCTTCTTAACGGAGGACTGGCGTCGTGGCAACCCTCCCATGCATCACCCCGCGACGCTTGGAAAGGGCAAACGAAATGGCATACTGGGTTACCTTCCCGAGCTGGGCTCCAAGGAGGCAGAGTTGTAAGCAATTCAAAATCTCCGTCCACCATCAAACTCCCCGTCCTCCCCCCCACACCCCCTTCTGCTCCCCTTCTCTCTCCTTAGGATGTCACCACTAACACGCATGGCCAAATCACCAAGATGGGATCTGAACGCCGCCACGTCCCCCCTCCTCCGTCTCCCGCCCGAGATCCGCAACAAAATCTACTCCCTCCTCCTCTCCTCGCGCCGAATCCACGTCCTGCACGACCCCAAGACGTCGGCGTTCCACTGCGTCGCGCTCCGGCCCGCCGCGAACCCCTGGACGTATCAACATAAGAAGAAGAAGACGAAGAAGGACCACCACCACCACCATCACCATCACCACCTCGTCCTCAGCAGGGGCCTCACGCTGCTGTCGCCCGTGTGCAGACAGCTCTACCACGAGACGGACCTGATCCCGTACCGAGAGTGCACGTGGAGCTGGGCGACGACCGGGCTGATGGAGCGCTTCCTGCTGACGGAGCGCAGATGGGGGGTCCTGCAGAGGCGGAGCGTGAGGGAGGTCTGCGTCAGGGGTGTTCCGGGATACGGGACCTTCAGTAGGCGGTTGAGGGGGTTCCTGGGCGGGCTGGAGGTCGTCTGGTTCTGGGATGGGGGCTGGGTTTGCGAGGTCGTCGAGAAAAGGGGGCAGGAGGGCGTCGGGAGGCCGAACTGAGAGAGAGAGGATGCTGGGTTTGATGCGGGTGTTTATGAGGAGACGTGACACTGGCGATATGCATCGGCTTGGGTTTTGCTGGTCTGCAACGGTATGTTGGTGTGTCGTTTTTGACCGTTTTCCTGGAGACAAGTTATCTGCGCCTCACAGCGAAGGACGCGACATTCGAATCCATCCATTATCTCTGGGTCAATGCCTCAAGGGGCTTCTTTGTTCTATACCAAGTGCCATGACTACGAGTTACATTCGCATCCGTCACATAAAGCCAAGCTCGAGATCAGATCAGACGAAGACCTCGGATAGTATCTTTAATATGTTTTCATGACTTCCTCCACTCCATATCACTACAAGTACCTCGGCTCCATCTTTCTTCTTTTCTTTTTTTCATTCTATCCCGCAAGCCGCGATTAATCGGCCAACATGGGAAAAATCATTTCATTTCTATTTGTTTCGCCCTGTCTCTTCCCCCCACCCCACACGGGGCCATGTCAGGGGTACTGAAAGTATGGTGTCTCTCAGTAGAAGATCATGCCGACAACGACGGCACCGACCAAACCCACGAGCGAGCTCACACCGGTCTGCAGACCATCTGCGCCAGCGGTAACAACGGGCGGTGTAGCCGAAGACGACTGACCAGGCACGACGCGGGTCGTGACAGGAGGAACCGGCGTAGTGGGAGGCTGCTGGGGAGGGTTTTGGGCGGGGTTGGTTGGGTTTGAAGGTGGGTTCTGGGCAGGGTTGGACGGAGGGCTGGACGGAGGGTTGGACGGAGGGTTGGACGGAGGGTTGGACGGAGGGTTGGACGGAGGATTGGACGGAGGGTTCGCAAGGGGGTTGGACGGAGGATTAGACGGAGGATTGGACGAAGGGTTCGCAGGCGGGTTGGACGGAGGAGTGCCAGGAACACTCGGCTGCGCAGGGGGCTGGCCGGGTTGAGTTGGCTGCGTAGGCGGGCGAGAACCGGGCACACTGGGTTGCTGCGAAACCCCAGGGACACTGGGCTGAGCGGGGGGTTGACCCGGCTGACTGGGCCGGGTAGGCGGGCGGGACCCGGGCACGCTGGGTTGCTGGGGCACGCCGGGAACGGAGGGCTGCTGGGGCACGCCGGGGACGGAAGGCTGTTGAGGAACGCCGGGCACGCCGGGCCTCGTGGTCCAGGTGGGAGGCGGCACAACCCTCGAGAAGCTCGAGGTCTGGGTCGTCGTCACGTTCCTACAGCTGGGGTCGCAGGTCCTGTACGTCCACGTGCGGGTCGTCTGGCCCGTCGTGACGGACGGCGTGGCGGGATAGGTCCGCGTGAGGGTGGTGCACGTCCCGTTGCCCCCGCACCGCGTGTAAGTCGTCACGACAGGCTGCGTCGTGGGCGGCGTGGTGGTGGGGTTGAAGGGGTAGGTGATTGTGGTCACGGGCACGCACGCGCCGTTTGCGTAGCAGGTCGTCACGGTGATGCGGGGCGGGAGGGTGACGACGTTGCAGGTGCCGTTGTAGTTGCACGTCGTCGTGACTGTCGGGGGCTGGATCGTGACGACGGGGGGAGGCAGGGTGGTTGTGGGTTGCCCGGTGCTGTTGTTGTAAGGGGGGGAGACGGTGGGCGGGACGGGCACGAAGGGGATCACGGTGGTGGAGTTGCCGTAGACCACGGTCGTGCTGATGAAGGATTGATTCGGGTCAACGGGGGGCACAGGGAGAGAGGTGTTTTGTGCCGGGGGGACAGTGACGGTTGTAAGGTTCGTGGCTGTGGTGAAGGTGGTGGACAGGCTGGTGTCGATGGAAACGGTTGAGATGGATGTCGTACCGGGGATGGTTGTCGCGCCGGAAACGTCGGTGCCATTCACGAGGGTGGTGCTCGTAGTCGGCGCGGAGGCGGTGACGGTATTGCTTCCGGGAATGGTGACTATGGAAGAGGAAGAGGTGCCGGGATCGATGACCGAGCTGGAGCTCGAGCTGCTCACAGAGGTGGTGCCGATGGTGACCGTGGTGTCAGTGCCGGGGCCGATGACGGTGGTTCCGGGTGACGTGACGGTGGAGACAGTCCCCGGGGTCACAGTTGTAGTCGGCGGGACCACGACCGTGGTGGGGGTGACGGCAGTCGAGGTCGATTGTGCCTTGACGCCGGCTATGAGGGCGGCTCCGGCCGCCAGTAACAGGCGAGGTGCCATCTTATTTCGTTTTGTTATAGCGAAGGTAGTGGAACTCTTGTTCCTGGAACGAGAGACTGGAGAGAGAGAAAGGTGCCGTTGTAATTTTTGTGTTGTTGTTGTTGTGATGATGAAATTAGACAGTTGAACAGTGGGATGGGAGGTGCTTGATATAGCCGTTTACTTTCGCAATGATGCCTCATCTTGCACGAGTATTCCGAGAACGGTAGACTCAACCTTGCTGTAATCTAAGGGGGATCAGTACCGAGTAAGAGCATCCCGGAACCTGAAATCTCGAGGATGAACGAAAGCGGACGGGACGTGGTGTGAACTCCGCGTGCGCGCTGCCCGTTCGGACCGTTTTGGCGGCGCCATCGTGGATGCGGCGAACGATGGTATCCCCGGATGTAGGATAGGACGACGTATTTTTGGATGGATGGACGGACGGACGGTTCACCACGAGTAACACACGAGGTAGATCATCCAAGCGAGCGGGTTTGAGTTCGTATAGTCTCAGAGGACGAAGCTGGTGTCTTGGCAGAGATTCGTCGGATCCGGACGACGGAAGAGTGGATTTAAGCGGTTCCAAGATAACGAACGATAGGCAACTGGATGCTACACGGAAGGAATGCGGAGCTACCTTTTCTTCGTATCGATCGGCTTTTTGGGTGGCATCAAGGGGTGAGACAGACACATATGAACGAGCAAAGTGGGAACAGAGGGCAGAACAGAAGCAACACCGACCTCGCGTTGTCTGTTGCGAATGCATACATTCGTACGGTTCAGACGGAGCTTCAAGTCGGCCCCGAGAGACTTCTATATGCGGGTCATCGTCATCAGTCTTGGTTCTCGGGCGTAGCCATCATCTGTTTTACTCAGAGTTTTCAACATTCCTTTCTGATCGCGCCGACTCAATCGCCCTGAAGACGGAGGGAGCTACATTCAAAATACGTCTCTACCCTGACCATCGCCGATGAGAGCCCCTGTTAGACCAGCACTCGAGTCAATCATAAATTTTCAATGTGACTTGATCTTCATGAGAGACAGCGAGGATTCGAAGCGAAGCGAGGGACCGTCTTTGAACTTCGACTATCGGGTCCGGTGGGAATACTATAGCGTGCTATTTGCTGGGTCGATACGAAGGAGTTGTCTAATTGCTTGGTTTTCGCCGCGAACGGAACGAGTCAGACAGCTGATACCGAGCCTTATCCGACCATAGGCAATATTCTTACCTTGCTAGTGGCCTCGATCACTATCACATCCAGAGGTTTGGGGCACTGCAGTATGTTTGACAGATGACGATGCTGTTCCTCGAAGTCAAAACAAGCTGCGACGTTAATGGTCAGCCCTTCCACCGGACGGGCGAGGTATAATGAAATGGGGATATTTTCAAAATATTATCGTAGATAACAACTGAGCCCGTATATTCATCTATTCTCTGAACCCAGTTCTGCCTGTATGCCAAACGCCTGACATAAAAGATATCCAAGCGATCTATTTGTACATGACATAATAGTCTTTACCTCCACATATTCCCGTCGTGTCGTGACTTACAGCTTCATGCCTAGCGCCTTGTGTACGCGCATGCTCTGCCTGATGCTGAGATCAAGCATGATTTCCTCAGAACCACCAGGGATGGCGTAGGCACGGACGTCGCGATACAGTCTCTCGACCTTGCCACCCTGGCCGCCGCGCGAGTACGACAAACCACCGAAGATCTGGGACGCCTCACGAGCGCAAAACTCAAAGGTGACGGTACTCTGAGCCTTCAGCGAGGCGATGGCACCACCAAGCTTCAGCATAGCCTCTGTCTCACCCATCTTCTCGCACTGGAAGACAACATTCTCGAGCCAGTTGTATGACGCTTCAATCTGGCGAGCCATATGGGCAAGCTTGAGCCGAATGACGGGGTGCTCAATGAGCTTCTTGCCGAAGGTGCGGCGTTTGTTGGCGTACTTAACAGATTCCTCGTAGCAGACACGAGAGAAACGGAGGCATTGAATGATAATACCAATGCGCTCGTGGTTGAAGTTGGTCATAATGGCTGTGGTTTGTTAGCAAAAGTCGTGGACTTGCGCGCGAGATTAACCTACCCCTGAAACCCTGGTTCTTCTTGCCGAGTAGGTTCTCGACGGGGACCTTCACGTCCTCGAATGTGATGTAGGTAGTACCGGAAGACCAGACACCCTGGCAGTCCATACGTCTCGTCGTGACACCGGGCCCTCTCTCAATGAGCAGTAAACTGACGCCATTCATGCCAGGACCGCCGGTACGAACGGCAGTGGTGAAGTAGTCACACCAGATACCGTTGGTAATCCATTTCTTCTCACCGTTCACGATGAAGTGCTTGCCATCCTCGGTCAGCTTGGCCTCGCAAGTTAGGTTGGCCACATCGGAACCAGCATCGGGCTCAGTGATAGCCAAGCAGATGCGTTTGTCGCCGTTGAGGATACCAGGCAGGATCCGGTCAACAAGGCTCTTCTGACCGAACTTGACCAGAGGTGGGCAGCCAATGCCGAAACCACCAATGACGTTCCACACGAAACCACCAGAAGCAGCACGTGATAATTCATCAGTCAGGAGCATCTCGTGGAAGAGATCCCAGTTCTCGGGGTGCACGGAGGCAACGGTGTTCTTGGTGTACTGCGTAGGGTAGTGGACACCAAGCAGACCGGCCAGGTAACCGCGCTCGCCCATTTGTTTGTAAATCGCAGGGTCGACCTCCTTCTTCTCATCCCACTCGGTAACGTATGGCTCGATGTTGTTGGTGACCCACTCACGGACTTCAGCGCGGAGGGCGGCATGTGTCTCGTTGTAGTACGGCGAGTGGTGCTTCGCGATGTCAGTCTTGCCACCAAGGCGAGCCAGAATATGAACTCACTGCGTGATACCAGCTGGGGTCGGCGTAGGGGATCATGTCACCAAAGGGGTCGAGAGGCTCAGACTCCTCGGTGTTCTTCGCGATGACCTTCTTCTCGGCGGCCTTATTGGGCTGCGGAGCGGCGACAGCCGCAGAGGGCTCGACAGCCTTGGGCTTAGAGTCTAACGAGCCAACCTGCAGCTTGGCCTGGTACTTCTTCAGAATGCCCTCATTGTGGTACTTCCAGAACTGCTTGGAAGCGTCCTTGCCAGCAACTCGCTGGAGGATCTTCTTGCCACCTAGGGTCGGATTAGCTGATGTCAACGGTGAAGGGATAGCGAATCGCACCAGGATGGTCGTCTTGAAACTTGGTCAGATCGTAAACATCGCCGTCTACGATGATGTACAAGTCCTCGGGCTTGTTGTGCGACGCGACGTCGCTGGTCGAGAACGTCTTGGACATGTTGGCTGGAGAAGCTATCGCACTGATGACGGGAGTGATGGCACCGGCGGTGGGTTATCTGATCAGAGGCAAGAAGAAGAGAGGGTTTCGATCCAGACAAGGAAATCCGCCGGGGGGAGCAAGTAATTATGTTAAAAGACAATCGCGTCAAGCCTCTGGGTGCGTTGGCAGGGGACAAAGTGTTAAAGAACGAGTCGCGACGGCCAAGGTCGGCAATGGGATCTGGGCCTGGTTCAGACGATCACATGCTCGCGGAAGCTCAGGTAGGTTCTTTGCAGAGGTCACCTCCAGGGAACCAAGCCAAGCACCGCAGCCTGAGGATTGCTGGAACCAGCAGGAGAAAGGCGGGCACAGCCGCACCCCGATGCAGGTGCTCCAAGTTGAGCTAAGTATCTTCTCTCCTTGCTCAAGCGGGGAAATACATCAGATCATGTCAGACAAAGACTCAATGTCTCTGGTGCTACTTGAGGTACCTTAGGTAGGTACGTTACCCCGTGGTCTCCATAAACTTTTACAACGACATGGTATCTCGGGGGCAATTGTGTGGGGTAACCTGCTGAACGAGTCCTCGGTCAGTCGCTAATCAATGTCCTCTCAGTGGACAGCCATGGGCCATGGCCATTGACATCCGGAGGCTAGATTCCCACACCTACGGTGCCTTGGCCTTTCGCCATCCCCGTTGTTGACGATTGGATTTGGCGCTAATCCATGTCATGTGCACCTCCTGCTGCACCTGTCTGACCAGTCAGTGCCATTGAATTTTTCTTTGCCTTGCTTTTTCCGTGGTTATGAAAGACTTCCGTGGGACAGGGCGAACACATGTGATTCTTTCCTCTGTTTCGGGCCGTACTTCTTTCTGCTGATGTCATCGAGTCCCTTTCTCTTTTCGCTTAACTTAGGCTGACGGCTGGTGACCTGCAGCTGCGCTTGCCGAAGATGGAGCCGTACCTCGGCATCTTGTTTTCCTCTCAATTTCTGGCTGAACACGGTTACTGTCCAATGGAAACCAGGGAGATGGTCACGCGGGGCCCACTTTCTGCCGACCCCGTGTTTCGCTGTCCATCGCACGGCGACACTGTCCTGGAAGAGGTAAGACCTTATACCGATGGTGAAGGCGCTCTCTCGAGTCAGCTTTTTGATGACCCGTTAACGAGAGGCTCGAGTGGTAAGGTAAACCCATGGTGCGGCGAGAAGTCACGGCCGTATGCCGAAAGATTTCCCCGTACGAAGCACGTGGGTTAGTTTGGAGTACCTTGGATTGCGATATGGATGGCTGGGAAGGTTGGCTATCCTTTGATCACGACCGGCCGTTTCGCCGATCACTGAGCTGACGACGCCGTCTCCCATCTGTGACAAGACCGTCCAGTTCAGAAGCAACATTTCATGAATTTAGTTGACTGAATAGCAACTACATTGTGTGGCTGGTATAAATTCCCGCCACAGAGATAGCAATTGGTCGCCCATCGACCGCCAAACGCCGTAGTCCGCCCAAGAATCCATACGAGGTATCGCCCATCCCGCCTTCACTTTTATCGTGCCGTTCTCGACAGACAGTCTGTAGGAACAACACACCGTACCATATATTAACAAAACCAAAGATGCACAGGAGTGTCCATCTAAGCTCCACGAGGCTTCGCCTTGGCGGCAGCCTTCTCCTTCTTCTCCAGCTTCTGCTTCTTCTTCTTCTCCTCATTCTTGGCATCCAGCTTGCGCTTCGCCGCAGCCTTCTCCTCCTCCGTCTTGGGGATCACCTTGAAGAACCCGTCAAGGCGGACTTGCTGGCTGCTCTTGAGGTTCTTTTCCAACCTCGCACCCGCTGAACGCACGCGGTCCTCCGAAAACCCCTTTTCGGTGACAAGGAACTGCACGAGACCATCCATGTCCGGCTTCTCCCACTTGAAGTCGCAGAGCGGGTCGTCGGCCGGTCTCACGTCAGGGTTGAGAAAGAGTTCGCGAGCGTCCTGGTAAGGCCAGTCTTCCGGAATAGTGTACTTGTGCTTCGGGTCCTCGTTGATGGCCTCAACCAATTTCTCAAGGGTGCCGTGCTCGCGGATGAGCTTGAGGGCCGTCGAAGGGCCGATCTTAGGGATGGGGTCGAGGTAATCGCAGCCCAGCAGAATGCAAAGATCGACGAACTGTGAGAAGAGGAGTCAGTCCATGAAAGCTTCTACCAAGAGAAGATGACACACCTGCTTGCGGTCCATGCCAAGTCCCTCCAAGACTTTGTCGATGTGAACCTCCTGGATCGGCTCCTTGCGCTGCTCACTGAAAGTCAAATGGCGGAGAAGAATGGGAGTATCGAAGGTGAGAGTATCCATGTCCTCGCTGGCAGCAGCATAGACCTTGCCTGCGCGGGCGAGTACGGCGCACTGAGCCTCAGCTTCCGTCGGGGCAACAATGAAAGGAATGCCCATGAGCTTAAGCAATCGCTGGCATTCGGCATTGTGCTCGCGGGTGACGCGCACCGTACGTCGGGAGAACTTCTCAACATCCTCAGCGGTACCCGTCTCCCTGGCCTCCTCCAAGCTTTCGTTGGCCTCCTGCTTTCTCTGGAATCGCTTGGCGAGCTCGCCGGACTTGAGCTTCGGAGGGGCACCGTCGAAGACATAGAGGGGCTTGATTCCGTTGTCGACCATGCGGAGCGTGCGGTAGAAGAGACCCATGAGATGCGATGTGGTCTCGCCACTCTCGTTCATCAGTTGCTGGCCATCGGATCGAACGGCGATGAGGAAGGAATAGATGCTCATTGACCTAACATGGATTAGCAGATGTGGCGGGTATCATCACGATGGAGAAGCATGAGCATACGCGTCCTGTGACACGTCAGCACTGGTAATGGTGGGAAATACTGGTGCTACTTACAATGGCGACCTTGCGGCCGAAATGCGCCTTGATCTCGCCCTCTTTGATAGCATTGGGTGCCTCCTCCTTGATGATCTGGTAGAGTTGTTTGATACCCATCTTGAGTTACCGTCGCGGGGCTCGCAAGTCGATTCGGTATCGGAGTCTTGGTTTTGACGAGATCAGGAAAGTGTCCGGATAGAACAAAACGTTGGTGAACCGTCAAAGACTGTGTCTTCGCACAGCCAGAACGCAGCAGTTGGAAAAAGTGGAAGTGTCCCAGGCAACCTATGGCGGGGGGCTGACTATGGGAGCACGAGCTTGACGCGCGACGCACTCCTCCTGCGTGAGGTCATGACGCGCCTTTCCAACAGAAAGGCCCCACCACGCGTTTAATTACCTACAGCTGGGACCTGCTGTCGCCAGGTGGTACATCTCAGTTTTCATCACGAACCGGAACCCCCGCCCCCACCCCTCAGGTTAACAACAGTCTGACCGGAGAAGGAAGACGGACCCATTTTCTTACGAATGCTTCTTCGACTAGACTCGGCGTAAGCTTCCGATAAATCTATTTTCTTTGACACCATTTATCAACGGTATCCAATGGCATTCAATGAGCTCTCTTGCAGCCCCAGTCCTAGAGGCTCGAACAGCTCCTTTATTAGACTGATTTGTGAATTCTGTATGAGAAGAAATCTCAGACTCATTTTGGTGTAGGTACGGGGCAGCAATTTTGCTCATTCAATGTCCTACAAACTAGTTTCAAGAAATCCTCTGATCTAGGTAGCTTAGCATAAAAAAGCACACAGGGTTTTCAACCAGAGTTAATTCGACAAGAACAGAATAGACTTCAAAATGAATGTCTCCATTGCAACCCCATTCAAGCAGGAATTTGTGATTATGTCTTGGAACTACAATCGTCGTGGTGAAATCACTATCTCGTCTTAAGTCTCCTACATTTGAGTGCGGGAGAGATTCTCGAGTATGAGTGGTGATCACTGATGTGATGATGAAGCCACGATCTTTACGAGCGACTTCCGACGACAAGGAGAAACATAGTATACAGTCGAAAATGCTGTTTGGCCCTGTGGGAAGTATTTGCAATTGGATAGCAGTGAAGTAGAACTGTATCCACTGTACATAAACCTTGATGGGACCACGGGAACTGGTCTGTGGCAGTGCAATCAGAAGCTTTTTACAGTCTTCTCACAATATGGAAACTTTACCAGTCTATTTATAAACTCCATCTGGTACTAGGCACGTCAATTGAATTCGAAGAAAAGCTACATAGGTTACAACCCAATTGAATCTGGGACCAGAAAGAGCGTGACGTGTTCTGACATCCTGTTAAAAAGACAAAACATATGGGAACCGGCCTTTCTCGCAAACAACGAACAATCATTAATGACAGACGACAATCAACGATAGCCATCATTACCAGCCCAGAAACACTTCCACACGACCGAGATGGCAGAACAACCTGAGACAGGAACAGCTGCACAGCCTTGCCCTGGACAAGGTCCCAACAAGGATTACAGAGCTCCCTGTACATGGGAAAGCAAGTTCAATCAAAATCTCTACTACAGCCGCATACTCGCCCTCCCGGACGAAGTGTTACTTCGTGTTATGCTGGAGGTATCGAAGAGAAGAGAAGACTTATACATGTTGCGACAAGTATCCTTCACTTTCTGGAGGCTTTATATGAACGACAAGTTGAAGAGCTTTCGCAACGCAGCGTGGGCGACCAAAAAGTACGATGGAAAGTCCTTATCCGACGACAACGACCTAATCCGCCGGGCGAGGGAATGGGGTTTTTGCACATCTTGCATTAACTGGAAACAATCGGCCAACTATAGGTGGAGGCTAAGGGTGTTGACTGATCCCACTCGGAGTCCCGAGATGGAAAGTCACACGCTGTACTGCAAAGGGTGCAAGGCACACCACCCCCGCATTCGGTTCTCGATCTCGCAACGCCTCGGGCCTTGTGAGTTTCGTCGCTGCATCGCTTGGGAGGCGCCCCTTCGGCTCTGTTCACACCAGACCATGACCATGTCCCAAATTGAGGGCTGCGTACGCCTCGACAATGGCGCAAGCCTGCGTGGTCTGAAAGCAATGGAAAAAGTCAGAATCAAGGAATGCAACGACTGTAAAGCACTCGCTATTTGCGGCTTGTCGGCGGGCACAACATTCAACGTTGCTTCTCAAATGGTCCAGCCTCCTCATTTTAGTATCCAGAAGATGGACGAAGGGAAAGACCTGCTGCGCTGTCCGAAAGACTTCCTCATTGGGTGGAAGCTGTGCGTCTTCCAGCTTCGGGACGGCCAGTCCGTCACGGACTTCTTCATCCAAGAACGCCTCCACGAGCTTGGAAACAGATATGGCAACATGTTATGCCCCCATCTCAGCTTCACTGACGGTCAGCTACTCACTGCCTTCGACCCATCGAAATGTCTCTGCTTCGGCGGCGATACCCGGGTTGACGGCCATCCGGGATTTCACGAAGCACGATACTGGCAGTCAGGACAGGAGCACATCAAAGAGGGTTGCATGATCGTGGAAAGGTCGGCTCTGAAGTCGAGGGACTTTCTCCCGACACCGTGTAACAATGCATCGAGACATCGCGTTGACTGCAGGTCATGCAACACCAATTACTCGTGGTCCATGGAAGCTAGGTACGTCTTTCTAGAGCGCACGTCGCGAGGAAGTCTGAAATGTAACGACGGGAAACGCTTCTCTTGGGCACCGGCATCTTACAAACTCCTACATCCTGAATCTTTTGACGTAAGATCAGATCTGGAAACAAAAAATGTGTTCTGGTGTGAGGACGAGTCATGTAGGAATGGTAGGAATTGGAGGGAACTTGCGAAGCACATATAATCCGCCAAGCTTAACTGTAAGTAAAACCGATTGCTTGGCCTCTGATGTCAAAAGGTACGCCAAGCATGATGCTGGATGTATCTCAACTCATTATGAGTTAGATGAGACCTTGAAGAATTGAAGACACTCACTCTGTGAATCATGAGCACCAACGTGGTATTTCGCAATTTCTTGTTGGGTAAGTCTTCTGCCCGGATTGTCTTAATTTATGATTCTGAGTGGCCTGCCGAATTCTTTAGTCCCAGGGTGTCCTATACACCCCGTTGATTGTACCCTTGTCCGATTTTAAGATTTCCTACCGTACTCCGCAGAACGTGGGCAAGCAGGAGAGTCCCTGTCCATTTCGGACAATACTACGCGTCAATGCAGTCCGCTTAATTGACAAGCCCCATCACCACTACAACTATGCTGCACTTCGACGTCCCTATCCGTAAACGTAACCACGTACTGCACGTTGGCCGCGCCAGCCGGCCGGTGGCCCTGCCGTGGAGTTCTGGATACCATAGATATGTTTTATTTTTCTTCTCTCGGCATTTTCTGCGTTCTCCTCGAGTCATCCCGAGTCCTCGGTTTACGTCTTTGCGGTCCGTCTTTAGTTAGCTCACTTTGCAGCGTTTTGACTTATAGCGATCCGTCTAGAATGGCGGAACCGATTCCTGCGCCGGCTATTTCGTCCCCGGTTACGGAAACCTGCACCGAGCTACCGCGTTTCCGCTCCGAAGTGGAGGTTGAGTTTGATCATGAGGAATTTGACTCTTCTTGCGGTGACTAGGCATTCAAGGCCAACACTTGCTTGGCCTCCATTACCTCGAAATATGAGTGGAAGGAAGCACGACCGCCGGCATAATGGATATCAGTCCGGTGTCTACAACTTCGCGAATGAGGAGCAGGAACAGGATCGTCTCAACATGATACATCATGTGTTCTACAGGCTGCTCAACGACCGGCTCTACTTGGCACCTGTTAATACCAAGGGCCTCCAAGTTCTCGATATTAGCATTAATACCAGTATATGGCCTATTTGTTAGAGGTGTATAGTACAGAGTGAAGAAGTTAGTATATTAGGTATGGGTAAAATAACCATTCTTCTCTAACCCCCCTACCCTAGTATTAAGGGGGGTCATTGCTACCTATATAGAGATTACTTGCTAGGTCCCCGGAAGTCCCCGGAGGCCCCTATAGGTCTCCGAGGGTCTCTGGATGTCCCCATAAGTCTCTAGTATATAATATAATTCCCCCTCTGAACCCAGGCTATTCTTAGCCGGGGGTTAGCCGGAGGTTATCTAAAGGGTCTCTAATAGTCTACCCTATTTCTTAACTAATTTATTTATAAATTCCTATACTTTAATTAATATTTTAATCTAGGGCCCCTTAGGTAGACTATAAGTATTATATTAGTAGCTTCCTAGTAAAATACCTCTATTATTCTAATTATTTATAGTCTTTATATTTTATAATTTAGTATTCTAAATTATAAATAAGTAAATTCTTTTTTAGGTCTTTTAATAACTAAGAGGGGTAATTAATTAGGAGTTATTATACTCTTTTATAATTACTTTTATAACTTATTATTTAATAATAAGGGACTAGTTTATTTAAAAAGTCTTTTTAATATATTTAGGGTTATTTAGTAATTACTTATAAATACCCTTATACTTCTCTATTTATAATATATACTTTTCTTATTATAAATAATTATAAAAGTTAATATTATTTTATAAAGTTTTTATTACTTTTAAAAGCCCTTCTTTAAAGTAATTATTTCCTATTATTCCTATATTTTTAGGATTTTTATAGGCTTTATTATTACTAATTCCCTTTATTAATATTTTTAATTATTTATTATTAAATATAGACTACTTAATAATAATTTATTACTTCTTTAGTAATTACTTCCTATTAATATAAGTATAAAATATTATAATATTATATTCTTAATTATATTACTCCTAAATTTTACCTTTTATAGGAAATTATATAAATATTCCTTTAATTTTTTATAGTTTAAAGTTTTTTCTCTTTTTCTTTTTAGTTTTATTATTAACTTTATTATTATTATTATTATTATTATTATTACTTCCTCTTTATTCTCTTTTTTTCTTTTTTTTTCTTTTATTTATTTAAATATTCTTATTAATTTTACTATATTAGAGAATATTAACTCTAAGAAGGCCCTCTAGGGCCTTACTTACTACTATTACCTATACTATTAATTCCTTTAGTACCTTAGTTAGGAGTTTTATCTCTATTTTAAAATTAAAAGTAAGTTATTATTATTCCTTTAGTGGGTTCTTAATAATTATTTAATATATTTAATATAATTACTTTTACTAAGTATAAGTATTATATTAGCTCTAGTAATAATAAAGTTTATATTAATATAAGTTATTCCTTTTTTTTAATTCTAAGGCTTTATAAAGAGCTAGGCTTGGGTTTATTTAGCCTAAAGGGTGTGTAAAATACTATTTATTTAGAACTAAGGAGGGAAAAAGAAAGTTTCCTATAATAAATAAAAAGTCTATATATAAGGGGCCTAGTAGGGGCCTACTAGGGGAGTACTAGGTAGGGACTAGGTAAATAAGTATAGGTAAAGCCCAGGCTAATGTTATTTAGGTATAGCCTATAATATTACCCCCCTCCCCCCCCTCTTATCCCGGGGGGGGTAATTACTAGGTTATTGTTGTTTAATATAATATCCCTATACCTCTCCTTAAACTACTCTAGGGCTACTATCTCTACTATTATAATTACTAGCTCCTATATTGGGTCTATGTACTTAACTTACTTTATAAGGGCCTTCCTCTATTACTCTCTATTTATCTAGTAGGACTTTATTACTAGAATATTCTTAACTTCCTATTTAGCCTTATTATTATTATTTATAATAAGAGGTAATTATATATTTATTATAATTTACCTAGGTAGGGGGTTATTAGTAATTCTCTAGAGGAGGTTTATATAGAACTTTAAATATATAAAGCCTAGTATATTAAGTTCTATTATAAGGGGGAATATTATTTATATTACTTTATATTTATAGTATAATTAGGTAAGTTTTTTATTTAATTATAGGGATTTATAATTAATTATATTTAATTATATTTTATTATTTATTTAGTACTTCTTTATTAGTAATTACTTTTTATTAGTCTAGTTCTTAGTTCTCTATTATATAGATATTATCTCTATATAAATAAATTCTATAATTAACTTAATTTAGTTAACTAATTACTAGGTTATTACTTCCCTACTAGAGAGTACCCTAATAATCTCCTTTATTACTAGAATTAGATTAATATAGTATTTATATTTTATAAAGAAAAGTATTATTTTAATAGAGTTATATTATTAATTATAGAGTACTAATTAAATAATAAGTAGTAGGTTCCCCTAATTATTCTAGGACTAGTAAATAAAGGCTCTTAATATAACCTAGATTTCCTAGTTATATTACTCTATATTATTATTTATTTATGAGTAGTACTTAGTACTTAGTAAGTGGGTTATACTTATTAGCTTATAGAACTCCTTTTAGAAGTAATTTACCTAGTTTAACTCTTTATTATTAATAATAAATTATAATATCCTATAGAAGTAATAGTAATAGGTAAGGAATTATTAAGTATAAATCTTAGCCTTTATTATATTTATTTTCTCTAGGGTTAGGGACTTATTTAGGTAGTTTATAATAATTTATAAGTAGTAGCTCTTTCTCCCTTTTATTAGAGGAAGGTTAGTAATAAAGTTTATAGAGAGGTTGGAATATAATTAATTAGGTACTAAGAGGGGCTTTAGGAAACCCCTCTTAGTTTACCTTTAAATATAAACCCCTCTATATATATTATAATTTCTTATAAACTACTATATTATTTAGGATTACTCTAGCTAGTAGAACCTCCTATTTATAATCTCTAGGGTATTATTCCTCCCTAGGTAATTTATAATACTAGAGTTATAGGATTCTTATATTAATTTTATTTTAAGCTTATTTAGGGGGTAGTTTATATTATTATTACTAGGAACTTATAGTCTCCCCTAAAATATTAACTTACCTAGAGTATTTATCTTATACTCTATAATTTATATTTTAAAATAGAGGTTTAGTGGGAAATTATAGTCCCCCTAGTAAATAGCTATATAGACTTATTAATACTAGGTATTCTTTTTTATAATATAATTCTAGAATTCCTAGAAATTAGGCTTATTATTAAAGATTTAGGTATTATTAACTCCTATATAGCCTACCTAGAGTCTATTAAGTTAAGTATTATTAGGGATAATTTAAATTACTTACCCCTATTATTAATTATTATTCTAACTCTTAGGAATATTCTACTCCTAGTATAAGAGAGTATTAGGAACTATTATTTAAGTACTAGGTTAGTATTTAAAGTAGAAATTATACTTAGTTAACTCTTTAGCTTACTAGCTCTACTTTTCTATAAGGTATTATTTTTTTATAAAGTATTTAAGACCCTTATAATTTATAAGTACCTTAAACCTCCTAGTACTCCTTAATTCTATTCTCTATACTTTTAAGTAGAATAATACTACTAAAAGTTCTTTATTATAAATAAGGTAATTATACTTAGTAGGGGAGAGGTATTATAAGTAGAAGGCTACTAGGTACCTAGTACCTTACTTATTTTCCTAGATTAGTATACTTCCTAGTATAAAGCTAGAGTAATTTATTTTTACTATTATTAGAGTATTTAAGTTAAATTAGTGGAGTACTAATTCTATTATGAAGAGTTATTTTAGTTCCTAGAATACCTACTATTACTCTAATACCTACTTAAAGGGAGTATTCTTCTTTATTAATTTTATTAATAATTCTATAATTATATTATACTAAGATATAAAGACCTTATAATAATTAATAAACTTAAGGAAATTTTAGACCCCCTTAAGGGTTACTAGGGGGAGTTAGTTAGTAATTATAGTTAATTTTTTAGGATTATAGGAAATACTCTTTCCTATAATTATTATAAAGCCTATATACTTAACTTTAATAATAAAGAATTTATACTTCTTAGGGTTTAATTATAACTTAGTAGTTAAGAGGTAATTAAGTACCTAGTAAACTTTATTCTTATAATTACTCTAGGACCCACTAGAATAAATTAGGATATTATTTATATAAACTATAATAAAATTATTTAGGAATTAATAGAGGTAAGTATTAATATATTATTAGAAGGTAGTAGGTACCCTAGTGAGGTTAAAGGGGTAGACTACTTATTTAAATAACCTGTACTTTATTTAGAAAGTTATTTTTTTTTAATTAATTTTATTAATTCTAATTTTATAAAAAGTTATAATTATATTAAATTTAGTATATTATTTTATAGTAATTACTCTCTAGAGGGTCTCTAAAATTAAGGGTAGTAAATATTAATCTTTCTTAGTAATAGTATTTAGGGCCTAATAATTTATATAGAAATAAATTCCTCCTCCTAGCTTCCTAATAAAGAGTACTAGGGCCCCTATAGTGGAATTATTAGCTTTAATAAAACCCTTATTTAGTAAGTCCTCTAAAGTCTTCTTTAGTATAAGAAGCTCCTCTCTTAATATATTATATAGTAGCCCCTAGGGGAGCTCTAGTATACAGCTCTTCTTATTTAGGACTAAGGGGATTTTATAATTTATACTAGGGTAAATAGGGGGTAACTAATAGACTATATTAGGTTAAAATAAATTAGGGAACTCCTTAAGAATATATACTAGTATATAATTCCTAGGGTTAATAGGCTTCTTTAGTACTAAAGCCTTTTTAATATTCTTTAGACTTATAAATATTACTTAATAGATAATAAATACCTCCTTACTAGCCTTAACTATGCACTAGTATAGGAAAGTAAAGGAGTTTACTCCTAATAAGTAGGCTAATTAAATTTCTTAAAGACTTATAAATTCCTTCTAGTACTCTAGGTAGGCTATTATACCTACTTTTTTATAGGTTATTTATTAGGCCCTAGTATTATAAATTATTTAGTTATTCTCTATTTAAGGCTTATTAAAGTATAAGAGGGAATAAAGGCCTTTAATTATATAAGTATAGACTTTTTATATATACCTACTAATTTCTAGAGTTAAAATAGTAATCCCCTAGGTATTATTAAGTAATAGTCTAGTAGTATACTCCCTTATTTTCCTCTTCCTTTTATTAATAAGTAATAAATAGAGTCTCTTTATAAGGGAGATATTAATAATAGTATATATATTATAATTAATATTAATTAGTATATAAATAGTATAGCTTTTATTAATTCTTATTTAAATAGTAATTAATTATTAGTTATTCTTTTATTCCTATTTTTATTATTCTCTTTATTCTTAGACTTCTACTTAGGTTAGCCCTAGTACCTAACTTTATACTAAAGTTACTTTTTTCCTAACTCCTTATTACTTAAGGAGTTATTATTATTCCCTAAGTCCTTATTTATATTACTTATAAGTAATTTAACTTTTAAGACTCTTATAGAGATATTCTTTTTCTAGTTTAAATAGTTCTACTAAATATAGCCTACTTTATTATAGTTATAGTATTTATGGGGGTCTCTTTAATACTTTAGGTTATTATTAGTAGAGAAAAGGGACTTTATAAAGCCTTAGTAATTATACTACTTAATTATAGAGTTAGTTATTATAATATTCCTATTAGTATTATAATTAGTAGTCCTATAGTGGGGTACTAGGTAATAACTAATTAGTCCCTTTATATATTTGAATTTCTATATAATATCCTAGACCTTTGTGAGTTATTTACTATACTTTATAGGGAGCTCTATAATAATTAGGAGCTCCTTTAAGTAAGGTACTAAAGTAGTTTCTAGAAGAGAAATCTAGACTATATTTAATTAATTATATTTATTAGTCTCTACTAAGGTCTTCTTAAAGTAGGGAAGAAAAGTAATAAGCCTCTTATTATTCTTTTACTAAAGCCCCTATAGTTAAACTACTACTTAGGGCTAGTTATTTAGATCTAGGTATATTTAATTTAAGTATATTATAAATACTTTTAAATTATAAGTACTACCTAGACTCCCTATTATATAAAAGATTTTAATTATTTATTAGGGACTAGTATTTAAATAAGTATTAATTAAGTATTAATATTTAAGGTTATTATTATAAAAGTACTTATTAATTTTAAGTTTAGTTTTTATTTATTAAGTTTAAGTTTAATACTCTCTTTACTTACTTAAGAACTTTAGTGGGAGAGATAAGGGCTTTTAGTAGTAGGTAATTACTAGGGGGGGAGTAGGGTATTTAGCTACTTATATAGTAGGAGTTATGGCTAGTATTAGGGCTGGGGTATTCTCTATTATAGGGAGAGTAGTAGGTGTAGGTACTTAGGGAGGTACTAGGTAACTTACTAAGGTAGTAGTATCCCTTTTTACTAATTTATTTATTAACTTTATAATTCTCTAGTAGAGAGGACTAATAAAATATTCTAACTACTATTAGAGTAATTTATTTATAGGAGGGCCTTCTATAGGGATCTTATAGAGAGTATTAGTTCCCTCTATTATATTATTTATTATATTATTTAATAGCTCTTATTTATTCTAGGAGCCTAATTTACTAATTAAGTAATTTACTAGTGGGGAGCTATACTTAACCTTATTATTATTTATATAGTAAATAAGGACTAAATTCTAAATATATAAAGGGTTAGGCCTAGGCTTATTTAGCTTAAAGAGTATATAAAATATTATTTATTTAGAATTAAGGAGGGAAAAGGGAAGTTTCCTATAATAAATAAAAAGTTTATATATAAGGAGCCTAGTAGGGGCCCACTAGGGGAGTACTAAGTAGGGACTAGGTAAGTAAGTATAGGTAAAGCCTAGGCTAATATTATCTGGGTATAGCCCATAATAGGCTCTATTAATTATTAGTAGCCTATTTATATTATAATTAATTTAGTTAATTACTTAAAAGTCCTTATAAGTAAGACTTAGGGGGCCTTTAATAAGGCCTCCTAATATAATAATTATAAGGTAATTATTCTTATTTTTTCTTTATTTCTTTATTATTTAATTAGTACTTAGGAGAAGTTTATTACTACTTAATTAATAATTAAGAAGGCCTTTTAGGGTAAAAAGTATAAGTATAAAAAAATAAGTAGGTAATAAAATAGTAAAGCTTCTATATATATATAATAATATATTAAGTAGAGTATAGTATATAAGAATTATTTTAATAATTTATTATATAATATTTAAATAGAGGAATTTATAAGGATAAGAAAGATATATATTTATTAAAGTCTTACTTACTTACTTATTTATTTATTTTGAGGTGGGAATATTTCTAGCTTATTATACCTCTTTTTATTATACTTAGACCTCTATAGAGCTCTATATTAGTCCATTACGGACTACCAAAGTAGGTCCATGTGGGTCCATGTGGGTCCAAGCGGATCCAGACCTCCGAAGTGGTCTGTGCACTGCGTTAGTGTACGCTTTGACGCATATTTCTATTATTAGATTATTATAGCTATATTTAGTAGTATTAGCATATAGTATCAAACCATATACCATTCAACTACAAATTTTATAAGGAATTTAAATATCCAATCCATTTCTTCATATCATATAAGATTATAAAGATATAGATAAATATAAATTATTTAAATCCTTTATATATAAATATAATTATAAAAGAATATATATTAACTTTATAAGTTATATTCTTATATCCCCCCTTAAGATAATAACTTTTATAAAAGTTATATTTTAAAAATATAATAGAAATATATAAAAGGAAAAAACCTAATTAAAGGAAAACCTTTATATATATAAAAAAAAATATATAAATATATATATATAAAATATATATATATATAAAAAAAATAGAAAAAATTAAATAGGAAAACCTATATTACTAATAATATAAATTTATATCTCTAATAAGAGGGAGTAATTTATTATCTTTACTATTAGTAGGTAAAAAACCTACTATAGGATTCACTATACTAGCTAGTTCTAATACTTCGGCAGTAGAGATGATAGGTCTACTGTAGATGAAGTGAAAGTGGGTTGATTAAGGTAAGTTATTTAGAGAGGGAGGCCTTGAAGGAAGGAATGATATCCGGTCGAGGAGGGTCACGTGCAGTCACGTGTGGATCACGTGACTGCCTGCGTGACCGCCGGAGTATCCGCTCCGAAGCCTCGGATCCGTATGGGATCTGGCGATGTGGGTGAATATCCTAACACCTACTTCTTTTATATAAAGTACATCTTTAAAAATATTAAATATATACTTTTTAATTAATTTAATTAAAATATCAGTAATATTTTCTAATAACTTTATATAATATAGAGTTATAAGTGAATTCTAAACTATATCTCTACTAAAATAATATTTAATAAATATATACTTACTCTTTTTATGGAATTCAGGATTTTTAGCTAGCTTTTAAGCTCCCTAATTATCTATAAGTATTTTTAGAATAAATACTTTAATATTTATAAAAACTATTTCTATTAGAAATTTATAACTATTATATAAATAAATAGCTTCTTTAGTAATATTTACTAAAACTATATATTTAACTTCACAACTACTTAAAGTAATTATTTTTTATTTTATAATATTCTAACTTATAATATTATATAGGCCTAAACAGAAAATATATCCTAAAGTAAATTTTCTATCTTTAATATCTCTAGCCTAATTTAAATCTAAAAATCCAATAATATTAAAATTAATATTATAGTTATAATATAAACTAATATTAGGAAAAGTATTTATATATATTTATATATAATTTAATACTATAATATAATCCTTAGAAGGATTTACTATATATTTAGTATATCTATTAACTACATAAGTTATATTAGGTCTTATTCTTAAAAATAAATATAATAAAGTACTAATTTACTATTAATAACTTAATATATTTTTTTTAGAAGCCTATTCCTTATTAGATACTAAGTATTCAATATTTATATAAGGAGTATAAATAGAATATAAATCTTATTTACTATATCTAATAAGGATTTTATTTATATATCCAGTTTAATAAATATATAAGGCTTTATTCTTCCTATTTATACTAATCTTATTTCCAAGAAAAGTAATAGGAACCCCTAGCTTTTTTATATTTATAACTTTTAAGACTTTATTATATATATAATCTATAGTCTTTTAACTAACTATTATACTTAATATATTATCCACATAACAAACTAAAATAACTTTATAGTCTCCTTTATTTAATATAAACACCCCTTTATTATAAGGTAATATTATAAAGCCTATTTTATATAAAACATCTTTTAAATATATATACTAAAGATATAGGCTTTATTTTAAACTATATAAAGCTTTTAATAACTTATAAGCATAGTTATTATTATTCTTAGTTAAATAATTACTAGAAAATTCTAGTTTATTATTCTTATAAATAAAGCTAGTAGGTAGCTTAATATAGATATCTTTATCTATATTAGCATAAACAAATACTAAAGTAACATCATATTATTTAATAAACCAGTTTAACTTTATTATTATAAGTAATATAAGTCTATAACTTTCTAGTCTATAGGTAGTACTAAAGGTTTCTAAATAATTAATACTAATATATTAATTAAAACCTTATACTACTTATCTAACTTTATATTTATATAGTTTTTTATCTTTATACTTAATAGTATAAACCTATCTACTACCTAATATATATGGTTTTATTTTATAGTTTTAAATATTAATTATATCCTAAGTATTTTATTTATTTAACTCTTCTATTTCAGTCTTTATAGCCTGAATCCATTCAGAATTATTATCTGAACTTATAGCTTATTTATAGGTAGAAGGTTCTAAAAGAGTTAATATAGATAATATATAAAAAGATTTATTCTTATTATTATTATAAGTGGATAAAATTTCTTTTATTTAAGGGTAGTTATTTATAATAAATAGCATGCTTTCTTCTTCTACCTAAATATAATCCTTATAATTATCTAGATTTTTATAGGGGATTTATATAGTAAATTTAGGATTATTTTCTGATTTATTATTATTATTTATACTAGTATTTTAACTAGTTATAGTATTTTTAGAAATATTATTATTACTAGTATTTCTAGTATTTATAATCTTATCTTCTGGATTCAGACTAGAATTAAAATCTATATTATAAAAACCACTATAGTTTTGTGGACTTATAAAAGATATATTAAGATCAATATCCTTATTATTATTATTTATAGAAAATAAGAAATCATTTTCTTTTATAATTATATCTCTTACCCAAATAGCTTTTTAAGTAGATATATTATAAACTTTATAGCCATTAAATCCATAATTAACTAGTATAGCTTTTATAGCTCTATCATCTAGTTTTCTTAATTTGGGATCTTTATTCTTATAATAGCATATACTACCCCATACTTTTATATATAATAAGTCTAGTTTTCTATTCTCTTTAAGTTCATAAGGACTTTTATAATTAAGAGATTTATATAGGGTTCTATTATATATATATATAAAAGCTAAAAAGACTTCTCCCCATAGATAATTTAGTAAACCAGCATTTTTAAGCATAGTTCTTATCATATTAACAATAGTACATATAATACATTCTATTAAACCATTAGGTTCATGTGTATAAGCGGGTATAGTATTATATTTAATACCATTATATAAATATACTTTATTCATAGAAGTATTATTAAATTCAGTACCTCCATCAGTACTAAATTCTTTTATTTTAAATATAATAGTCTCATAGAAATTCTTATATTCAATAAAAAATAAATAAACTTCTAACTCACTTTTAATTTTTAATAATTTTCCAAAAACAAATCTAGTAGATTTATCCAAATATAAAATAAAATACCTATATTTATTATAAGTTACTAGGGTAATAAGCCCACAAATATCTACAGCAACTTTATATAAATATGGGTAATCTTTTATATTATTAGATAATTTATTTCTTTTATTTGTGAATTTGCCTAATATACAGGCTTCACAAGAAATATTATCTATAAAAGAATAATTATTTAATATAATCTTATTTTTGTATAATTGTTTTAATACTTGAATATTTATATAGCCTAGTCTTTTATACCATAATAAAGTATTATTTATATTAATAATATTATTATTTTTAGATATAGTTTTAGTGAAATATAAAGAGGAAGAATTATTAACTACTATATTAAAGTAGTATAAATCTTGTCTTTTGCCCCCTTTCACTAATACTGTATCAGTATTAATATTATATAATATAGGAATAGACTTCCATATTAAACAAGCAATACCTAGTTTATCTAACTGAGATTGACTAAGTAAATTAATACCTAGTTCTAGTATAAAATAACAGTTATTTAATAAAAAGTTATTATTATTTGGGAGATTTAGTTTTATAGAACCAGCTAAGGTTACTATTATACTATTTGCTTTTCCCCATTTAATTGTTTTATTTATATTTATTTTATTAAGAAGCAGAGATGAATCTGTAATAACATGTATTATAGCCCCAGTATCTAAATAAAATTTAACAATATTATTTGAGGAGTTATCTTTATAAGAATAATCTTCCTTATTATAAATTATATTTTCAACTATATTACCTAAAGAGGTAGTTGTTTTGGGAGTTATGTTATTACGAGTTAAACTTATTTTTTCAAACTCTTTTTCTTCTATATAGAGACTTATAATATAGTTTTTACTTCCTATTAACTTATTAATAAGAATCTTAGAAGAATCCATTATAAATAAGAAAATATATATACTAGTTTATATTAATTACTTTTAGAATAATTCTAATTGAAAAATAATTTTTCAAATATATAGAATATATTTATTCTTAAGAGATAAAACTAGTTATAAAACTAATAGTAGTTCTCTATAGTATTTATTCTTTAAAGACTTTAA